>CM059425.1:266245667-266425800 GCA_030390025.1 Squalus acanthias
TTGAGACCGTCTTCATGAGTGCGGAACTTGGCTATCAGTTTCTGCTCGATGATTTTGCGTTGTCGTGTGTTTCTAAGGTTGCCTTGGAGAACGCTTACCCGCAGATCCGAGGCTGAATGTCCTTGACTGCTGAAGTGTTCCCCGACTGGGAGGTAACAATCCTGCCTGGCGATTGTTGCGCGGTGCTCGTTCATACGTTGTCTCAGTGTCTGCATGGTCTCGCCGATGTACCATGCCGCGGTGCATTCTTTCCTGCAACGTATGAGGTAGACAACGTTGGCCGAGTCACATGAGTATGTACCATGTACCTGGTGGGTAGTGTCCTCACGTGTGATGGTGGTATCTGTGTTGATGATCTGGCATGTCTTGCAGAGTTTGCCATGGCAGGGTTGTGTGGTGTCGTGGTCGCTGTTATCCTGAAAGCTGGGTAATTTGCTGCGAACGATGGTACTTCTGAGGTTAGGCGGCTGTTTGAAGGCAAGTAGTGGAGGCGTGGGGATGGCCTTAGCGAGGTGTTTGTCGTCATCGATGACATGTTGAAGGCTGCGAAGAACATGGCGTAGTTTCTCCGCTCCGGGGAAGTACTGGACGACGTAGGGTACCCTGTTGGTTGTGTCCCGTGTTTGCCTTCTGAGGAGGTCTATGCGATTTTTCGCTGTGGCCCGTCGGAACTGTCGATCGATGAGTCGAGCGTCATATCCCGTTCTTACGAGGGCGTTTTTCAACGTCCGTAGGTGTCCATCGCGTTCCTCCTCGTCTGAGCAGATCCTGTGTATTCGCAGGGCTTGTCCATAGGGGATGGCTTCTTTAACATGGTTAGGGTGGAAGCTGGAGAAGTGGAGCATCGTGAGTTTGTCCGTGGGCTTCACACCCGGACGTCCTATCGTATCAGGCAATGGAACCCTGTGTGAGAACCTCTCTGGATACGTCGAGGGCATTCTGAAACCCATCGTACAGGGAACCCCCAGCTTCTGTCGCGACACTACAGACTTCTTACAGAAACTCAGCACCCACGGACCAGTTGAACCAGGAACACTCCTTGCCACGATGGACGTATCGGCACTCTACACCAGTATCCCCCACGATGACGGCATCGCTGCAACAGCCTCAGTACTCAACATCAACAACAGCCAATCTCCAGACGCCATCCTACAACTCATCCGCTTCATCCTTGACCACAATGTCTTCACCTTCGACAACCATTTTTTTACCCAAACACACGGAACAGCCATGGGGACCAAATTCGCACCCCAATACGCCAACATCTTCATGCACAAGTTCGAGCAAGACTTCTTCGCTGCACAGGACCTCCAGCCAACGCTGTACACCAGATACATCGACGACATTTTCTTCCTTTGGACCCATGGCGAAGGATCACTGAAAAGACTACACGATAACATAAACAAGTTCCATCCCACCATCAAACTCACCATGGACTACTCCTCAGAATCGGTCTCATTCCTGGACACACGAATCTCCATCAAAGACGGACACCTCAGCACTTCACTCTACCGCAAGCCCACGGACAAACTCACGATGCTCCACTTCTCCAGCTTCCACCCTAACCATGTTAAAGAAGCCATCCCCTATGGACAAGCCCTGCGAATACACAGGATCTGCTCAGACGAGGAGGAACGCGATGGACACCTACGGACGTTGAAAAACGCCCTCGTAAGAACGGGATATGACGCTCGACTCATCGATCGACAGTTCCGACGGGCCACAGCGAAAAATCGCATAGACCTCCTCAGAAGGCAAACACGGGACACAACCAACAGGGTACCCTACGTCGTCCAGTACTTCCCCGGAGCGGAGAAACTACGCCATGTTCTTCGCAGCCTTCAACATGTCATCGATGACGACAAACACCTCGCTAAGGCCATCCCCACGCCTCCACTACTTGCCTTCAAACAGCCGCCTAACCTCAGAAGTACCATCGTTCGCAGCAAATTACCCAGCTTTCAGGATAACAGCGACCACGACACCACACAACCCTGCCATGGCAAACTCTGCAAGACATGCCAGATCATCAACACAGATACCACCATCACACGTGAGGACACTACCCACCAGGTACATGGTACATACTCATGTGACTCGGCCAACGTTGTCTACCTCATACGTTGCAGGAAAGAATGCACCGCGGCATGGTACATCGGCGAGACCATGCAGACACTGAGACAACGTATGAACGAGCACCGCGCAACAATCGCCAGGCAGGATTGTTACCTCCCAGTCGGGGAACACTTCAGCAGTCAAGGACATTCAGCCTCGGATCTGCGGGTAAGCGTTCTCCAAGGCAACCTTAGAAACACACGACAACGCAAAATCATCGAGCAGAAACTGATAGCCAAGTTCCGCACTCATGAAGACGGTCTCAATCGGGATCTTGGGTTTATGTCACGATACATGACGTGATCCGGACTCGAGTCGTCGTTAGCTTGTTCACAGATGTGATTCCCAGTAAAAAAGTAAAAATTTTCCCAGTAAAAAAGTAAAATTTTTTTAAAGCTTTTCGTTTTACATACAGACGGCAGCTTTTGACACGTTAGAACCCCTGCGACTACACCTCATTGTCTCAGTTGTATCTTGCTATGTCTTTGATGTGGTACCTTCCTGGCTGACTTAATTAACTTTATCACACCTCGGCAGATAGTCAGGATGATTTAATTTAGTGGTATGCAATTGTAAAGTACACATGCTTTGTTTTCTATCTATATATGCTTTGGCGATTCTGTATCTAATTTACTTCACCTGAGGAAGGAGCAATCGATAGCTCCGAAAGCTTGTGATTTCAAATAAAACTGTTGGACTATAACCTGGTGTTGTGCGACCTCTCAATTTTGTCCACCCCAGTCCAACACCGGCATCTCCGCATCATGACCATCAAACACTCCCAGGGCAGGTACAACACGGGTTAGATACAGAGTAAAGCTCCCTCTACACTGTCCCATCAAACACTCCCAGGGCAGGTACAGCACGGGTTAGATACAGAGTAAAGCTCCCACTACACTGTCCCTTCAAACACTCCCGGGATAGGTACAGCACGGATTAGATACAGAGTAAAGCTCCCTCTACACTGTCCCATCAAACACTCCCAGGGCAGGTACAACACGGGTCAGATACAGAGTAAAGCTCCCTCTACACTATCCCATCAAACACTCCCAGGGCAGGTACAGAACAGGTTAGATACAGAGTAAAGCTCCCTCTACACTGTCCCATCAAACACTCCCAGGGCAGGTACAGAACAGGTTAGATACAGAGTAAAGCTCCCTCTACACTGTCCCATCAAACACTCCCAGGGCAGGTACAGCACGGGTTAGATACAGAGTAAAGCTCCCTCTACACTGTCCCATCAAACACTCCCAGGGCAGGTACAGAACAGGTTAGATACAGAGTAAAGCTCCCTCTACACTGTCCCATCAAACACTCCCAGGGCAGGTACAGCACGGGTTAGATACAGAGTAAAGCTCCCTCTACACTGTCCCATCAAACACTCCCAGGACAGGTACAGCACGGGGTTAGATACAGAGTAAAGCTCCCTCTACACTGTCCCATCAAACACTCCCAGGACAGGTACAGCACGGGTTGGATACAGAGTAAAGCTCCCTCTACACTGTCCCATCAAACACTCCCAGGGCAGGTACAGAACAGGTTAGATACAGAGTAAAGCTCCCTCTACACTGTCCCATCAAACACTCCCAGGGCAGGTACAGAACAGGTTAGATACAGAGTAAAGCTCCCTCTACACTGTCCCATCAAACACTCCCAGGGCAGGTGCAGCACGGGGTAAGATACAGAGTAAAGCTCCCTCTACACTGTCCCATCAAACACTCCCAGGGCAGGTACAGAACAGGTTAGATACAGAGTAAAGCTCCCTCTACACTGTCCCATCAAACACTCCCAGGGCAGGTACAGAACAGGTTAGATACAGAGTAAAGCTCCCTCTACACTGTCCCATCAAACACTCCCAGGGCAGGTACAGCACGGGTTAGATACAGAGTAAAGCTCCCTCTACACTGTCCCATCAAACACTCCCAGGACAGGTACAGCACGGGGTTAGATACAGAGTAAAGCTCCCTCTACACTGTCCCATCAAACACTCCCAGGACAGGTACAGCACGGGTTAGATACAGAGTAAAGCTCCCTCTACACTGTCCCATCAAACACTCCCAGGGCAGGTACAGCGCGGGTTAGATACAGAGTAAAGCTCCCTCTGCACTGTCCCCATCAAACACTCCCAGGGCAGGTACAGCACGGGTTAGATACAGAGTAAAGCTCCCTCTACACTGTCCCATCAAACACTCCCAGGGCAGGTACAGCGCGGGTTAGATACAGAGTAAAGCTCCCTCTACACTGTCCCATCAAACACTCCCAGGGCAGGTACAGCACGGGTTAGATACAGAGTAAAGCTCCCTCTACACTGTCCCATCAAACACTCCCAGGGCAGGTACAGCACGGGTTAGTTACAGAGTAAAGCTCCCTCTACACTGTCCCATCAAACACTCCCAGGGCAGGTACAGCACGGGTTAGATACAGAGTAAAGCTCCCTCTACACTGTCCCATCAAACACTCCCAGGGCAGGTACAGCACGGGTTAGTTACAGAGTAAAGCTGCCTTTGCACTGTCCCAGTGAAGTGCTTGTTTGCTTCAGACAGCACCTTCCTGATTCAGTTTTCATCAGCCAGTCATGTGCCTCTGTCCCTTACCTGAGCTGTTGTTACTGTTTCCGAGGGAATGTCTTGAGTTTGAGGCAATGAAAAGGAAAGTATTCAGCGGCCAATCCCCACGAGGGAAAGAAGCTGCGTTGATGTAGCACCTTTCACAGCCTCGGGATGTCCGAAAGTCATTTACAGCCATCAAAGTACTTATGATGAGCAGGCACAGAGCAGGATCCCACAAACAGCAATGAGAGAGATATGCAGTTAATCTGTTTTAGGTTCATGGAGGAATTTTGGCCGCAAGAAACGGGGAGAACTCCCATAACCTCTTCAAGTAGTACTGTGCGATCTTTAATACCCACCTGAACAACGTGACAGAGCCTTGGTTTAACATCTCATCCGAAAGACGGCATCTCCGACAGTGTGGCGCTCCCACAGTACTGCCCCTCCGACAGTGCGGCGCTCCCACAGTACTGCCCCTCCGACAGTGCGGCGCTCCCACAGTACTGCCCCTCCGACAGTGCGGCGCTCCCACAGTACTGCCCCTCCGACAGTGCGGCGCTCCCACAGTACTGCCCCTCCGACAGTGCGGCGCTCCCACAGTACTGCCCCTCCGACAGTGCGGCCCTCCCACAGTACTGCCCCTCCGACAGTGCGGCGCTCCCACAGTACTGCCCCTCCGACAGTGCGGCGCTCCCACAGTACTGCCCCTCCGACAGTGCGGCGCTCCCACAGTACTGCCCCTCCGACAGTGCGGCGCTCCCACAGTACTGCCCCTCCGACAGTGTGGCGCTCCCACAGTACTGCCCCTCCGACAGTGCAGTGCTCTCTCAGTACTGCCCCTCCGACAGTGCAGTGCTCCCACAGTACTGCCCCTCCGACAGTGTGGCGCTCCCACAGTACTGCCCCTCCGACAGTGCGGCGCTCCCACAGTACTGCCCCTCCGACAGTGCGGCGCTCCCACAGTACTGCCCCTCCGACAGTGTGGCGCTCCCACAGTACTGCCCCTCTGACAGTGCGGCGCTGGAGTGTCAGCCCAGATTTTAGGCCCTAGTCTCCAGAGTGGGGCTTGAACCCACGACCTTCTGTGAGTCAGCAGTACAATTGCTGGCATTGAGCCACGACTGACAGGCAGACTTTGATTGCGCCTCGATTGGGTTTAATCGCAGGTGTCCTATGTTTGACCTCCTGCCCTGCCCATTTCTGTTGCTTCTCTTTGTAATCTGCTATGTTTTGACATTTTTAAATATTATCGTAACGGAATGTTTTCACAGGAAAGAAAGCCAGGACCTTTGACTTTGAGGCCATATTTGAACAGACTCGTCGGACTGCCATTGAGAGGAGCAGGAAAGTGCTGGGTAAGAGAAGGATTGAGAGTATGGCCGGGGGTCGGGCTTGGCCTCTCGGATCCCGGGGTGGAGCCACGTGTCCCGGGGAGGTGTCCATGAGTCGGTCTACATGTTTATGAGAGAGTCTAACTTGGCAGGGGGATGGGATACGGACTGGAGCTATAGTAAGGGGTGAAGCTCAGCTAAAAAACAAGTCAGCATGGAAGGCAGAGCAAATATCACAGAATCACAGAATCCCCACAGTGCAGATAGAGGCCATTTCGGCCCATCGAGCCTGCACCGACACATATCCCACCCTATCCCTGTAACCCCACGTATTTAATCCCCCTAACACTAAGGGTCAATTTATCATAGCCAAATCAACCTAACCCGCACATCTTTGGACTGTGGGAGGAAACCGGAGCACCCGGAGGAAACCCACGCAGACATGGGGAGAATGTGCAAACTCCACACAGACAGTCACCCGTGGCCGGATTCGAACCCGGGTCCCTGGCACTGTGAGGCAACAGTGCTAACCACTATGCCACCGTGTTGCCCTAGAGTTATACAGCACAGATAGAGGCCCTTCGGCCCATCGTGTCCGCGCCGGCCATCAAGCCCTGTCTAATCTAATCCCATATTCCAGCATTTGGTCCGTAGCCTTGTATGCTATGGCATTTCAAGTGCTCATCCAAATGCTTCTTGAATGTTGTGAGGGTTCCTGCCTCCACAACCCTTTCAGGCAGTGAGTTCCAGACTCCAACCACCCTCTCGGTTAAAAAGTTCTTTCTCAAATCCCTTCTAAACCTCCCGCCCTTTACCTTGAATCTATGCCCCCTTGTTATAGACCCCTCTACTAAGGGAAAAAGCTCCTTAGTATCCATCCTATCTATGCCCCTCATAATTTTGTACACCTCAATCATGTCCCCCCTCAGCCTCCTCTGCTCCAAGGAAAACAAACCCAATCTGCCCAGTCTCTCTTCATAGCTGAAGCACTCCAGCCCGGGTAACATTCTGGTGAATCTCCTCTGCACCCTCTCCAAAGCGATCACATCCTTCCTGTAGTGTGGCGACCAGAACTGCACACAGTATTCCAGATGTGGCCTAACCAGTGTTTTATACAGCTCCATCATAACCTCCTTGCTCTTATATTCTATGCCTCGGCTAATGAATGCAAGTATCCCATATGCCTTTTTTGCCACCTGTTCCGCCGCCTTCAGGGATCTGTGTACTTGCACACCAAGATCCCTCTGACCCTCCGTCTTGCCTAGGGTCTTACCATTCATTGTGTATTCCCTTGCCTTGTTAGTCCCTCCAAAGTGCATCACCTCGCACTTTTCTGGATTAAATTCCATTTGCCACTGTTCCGCCCATCTGACCAACCCATCTATATCGTGCTGCAGACTGAGGCTACCCTCCTCGCTATTTACCACCCTACCAATTTTTGTATCATCCGCGAACTTACTGATCATACCTTTTACATTCATATCCAAGTCGTTAATGTAGACCACAAACAGCAAGGGACCCAGCACCGATCCCTGTGGTACCCCACTGGCCACAGGCTTCCAGTCACGAAAACAACCTTCGACCACCACCCTCTGCCTTCTGCCACTGAGCCAGTTTTGTATCCAATGTGTCAAGGCACCCTGGATTCCATGGGCTCTTACCTTCTTGACCAGTCTCCTGTGCGGGACTTTATCGAAGGCCTTACTGAAATCCATGTATACCACATCCACTGCGTTACCCTCATCCACACACCTAGTCACCCCCTCAAAAAATTCAATCAAATTAGTCAGACATGATCTTCCCTTGACAAAGCCATGTTGGCTAACCCTGATTAATCCTTGCCTCTCCAAGTGGAGACTGATTTTGTCCCTCAGAATTTTTCCAATAATTTTCCTACCACTGATGTTAGGCTCACTGGCCTGTAGTTCCCCGGTTTTTCCCTACTCCCTTTCTTGAATAATGGTACTACATTTGCGGTTCTCCAGTCCTCTGGCACATCCCCTGTGGCCAGAGAGGTTCTGAATATATGTGTTAGAGCCCCCGCAATCTCCTCCTTTGCCTCACACAGCAGCCTGGGATACATTTCGTCCGGACCTGGGGATTTATCCATTTTCAGACCTGCTAAAACCGCCAATACCTCCTCCCTCTCGATGTTAAAATGTTCGAGTATATCACAGTCCCCCTGCCCTAATTTTATGTCTGCATCGTCCTTCTCCATAGTGAAAACAGATGCAAAAAATTCATTTAGAACTCCACCTACATCTTCCGGCTCCACACACAGATTGCCACTTTTGTCCCTAATGGGCCCTATTTTTTCCCTAGTTATCCTCTTACCCTTAATATACTTATAAAACATCTTGGGATTTTCCTTTATTTTGCTCGCCAGTGTTATTTCATGGCCCCTCTTTGATCTATATGTAATGGCACAAAGGAGTATGGCAAGGCTGGATGGCATTTATTTTAATGCAAGGAGTCTTGCGAGTAAGGCAGATGAATTGACGGTGTTGATGAACACATGGGAGTATGATATTGTTGCTCTCACAGAGACATGGTTGAGGGAGGGGCAGGACTGGCAGCTCAATATTCCGGGGCATAGAATCTTCAGGCGAGACGGAGGGGGGTGTAAAAGAAGAGGGGGTGTCGCAATATTAATCAAGGAGTCAATTACTGCTGTAAGGAGGGATGATATCTTAGCAGGTTCCTCTAATGAGGCCATATGGGTAGAACTTAAAAACAAAAAGGGGGCAAGCACTTTGCTGGGAGTGTACTATTGGCCCCCAAACGGTCAGGGGGAGAAAGAGGAACAGATATGTAGGCAAATCTCAGAGAAGTGTAGAAATAATAGGGTAATAATAGTAGGGGATTTCAACTTCCCCAATATTAACTGGGATAGTCAGAGTGTGAAAGGCTTAGAGGGTGCGGAATTCTTAAAGTGCATCCAGGAGAGCTTTTTGAGCCAGCATGTAGAAAGTCCTTCAAGAGAGGGGGCGGTACTGGACCTAATTCCAGGGAATGTAGCCGGGCAAGTGGCAGAAGTGTCAGTAGGAGAGCATTTTGGTGACAGTGACCATAATTAGAAACATAGGAGCCAGGAGCAGGCCATTCGGCTCCTCTAGCCTGCTCAGCCATTCAATTCGATCATGGCTGATCATCCAAATTCAGGACCCTGTCCCTGCTTTCTCCCCATATCCCTTGAGCCTTAAGAAATATATCTATCTCCTTCTTGAATATATTTAATGAATTGGCCTCAACTGCCTTCTGTGGTAGAGAATTCCACAGGTTCACCACTCTCTGGGTGAAGAAATTCCATCTCATCTCAGTCCTAAATGGCTTACCCCTTATCCTTAGACTGTGACCCCTGGTTCTGGAATCCCCCACCATCGGGAACATCCTTCCTGCATCTAGTCTGTCTAGTCCTGTTAGAATTTTATAAGTTTCAATGAGATCCCCTCTCATTCTTCTAAACTCCAGCGAGTACAAGCCCAATCGACCCAATCTCTCTTCATACGTCATTCCTGCCATCCCAGGTATCAGTCTGGTGAATCTTCGCTGCACTCTCTCCATGGCAAGAACATCCTTCCTCAGATAAGGCGACCAAAACTGCACACAATACTCAAGGTGTGGTCTCACCAAGGCCCTGTACAACTGCAGCAAGACATCCTTGCTCCTGTACTCGAATCCTCTCGCTATGAAGGCCAACATACCATTTGCCGCCTTAACCGCCTGCTGCACCTGCATGCTTACCTTCAGCGATTGGTACACAACGACACCCAGGTCTCGTTGCACTTCCCCTTTTCCCAATCTATTGCCATTCAGATAATAATCTGCCTTCCTGTTTTTGCCACCAAAGTGGATAACCTTGCATTTATCCACATTATACTGCATCTGCCATGCATCTGCCCAATCACCCAACCTGTCCAAATCATACTGGAGTTTCTCTGCATCCTCCTCACAGCACACACGCCCACCCAGCTTTGTGTCGTCTGCAAACTTGGAGATATTACATCTAGTTCCCTCGCCTAGATCATTAATATATATTGTGAATAACTGGGGTCCTAACACCGATCCCTGCGGTACCCCACTAGTCACTGCCTGCCACTCGGAAAAAGACCCGTTTATTCCAACTCTTTGCTTCCTGTCTGCCAACCAGTTTTCTATCCAAGACAGTACCTTACCCCCAATCCCATTTGCTTTAACTTTGCACGCTAATCTGTTATGCGGGACCTTATCGAAAGCCTTCTGAAAGTCCAAATACACCATATCCACTGGTTCTCCCTTATCTATAACATACATAGAACATAGAACAGTACAGCACAGTACAGGCCCTTCGGCCCTCGATGTTGTGCCGAGCATTGTCCGAGACCAAGATCAAGCTATCACACTCCCTATCACTCTGGTGTGCTCCATGTGCTTATCCAATAACCGCTTGAAAGTTCCTAAAGTGTCCGACTCCACTATCACAGCAGGCAGTCCATTCCACACCCCAACCACTCTCTGAGTAAAGAATCTACCTCGGACATCCCTTCTATATCTCCCCCCATGCACCTTATAGTTATGCCCCCTTGTAACAGCTGCCTCTACCCGAGGAAATAGTCTCTGAACATCCACTCTATCTATCCCCCTCATCATCTTATAAACCTCTATTAAGTCGCCTCTCATCCTCCTCCGCTCTAAAGAGAAAAGCCCCAACTCCCTCAATCTTTCCTCATAAGACCTCCCCCCCAAACCAGGCAGCATCCTGGTAAATCTCCTTTGCACTCTTTCCAATGCTTCCACGTCCTTCCTATAGTGAGGTGACCAGAACTGCACACAATATTCCAAATGTGGTCTCACCAAGGTCCTGTACAGTTGCAGCATAACCTCACGGTTCTTAAACTCAAACCCTCTGTTAATAAACGCCAACACACCATAGGCCTTCTTTACTGCTCTATCCACTTGAGTGGCAACCTTCAGAGATCTGTGGATATGAACCCCCAGATCCCTCTGCTCCTCCACGTTCCTCAGAACCCTGCCGTTGACCCTGTAATCCTTATTCACATTTGCCCTACCAAAATGAATCACCTCGCACTTATCAGGGTTAAATTCCATCTGCCATTTTTCGGCCCAGCTCTGCATCCTATCAATGTCTCTTTGCAGCCTACAACTGCCCTCCACCTCATCCACTACTCCACCAATCTTGGTGTCATCAGCAAATTTACTGATCCACCCTTCAGTCCCCTCCTCCAAGTCATTGATAAAAATCACAAACAGCAGAGGACCCAGCACCGACCCCTGTGGCACACCGCTGGTAACTGGTCTCCAGTCCGAAAATGTTCCATCCACCACCACCCTCTGCCTTCTATGAGATAGCCAGTTACTTATCCAATCGGCCAAATTTCCCTCTATCCCACAACTCCTTACTTTCTTCATGAGACGACCATGGGGAACCTTATCAAACGCCTTACTAAAATCCATGTATACGACATCAACTGCTCTACCTTCATCTACACACTCCTCAAAGAATTCAATCAAATTTGTTAGGCAAGACTTACCCTTCACGAATCCGTGTTGACTATCCCTGATTAAGTTGCCCCTTTCCAAATGGTCATAAATCCTATCCCTCAGGACCTTTTCCATTATCTTACCAACCACCGAAGTAAGACTAACCGGCCTATAATTACCAGGGTCATTCCTATTTCCTTTCTTGAAGAGAGGAACAACATTCGCCACTCTCCAGTCCTCTGGCACCATCCCCGTGGACAGTGAGGACCCAAAGATCAAAGCCAGAGGCTCTGCAATCTCCTCCCTTGCCTCCCAAAGAATCCTAGGATATATCCCATCTGGCCCAGGGGACTTATCGACCCTCAGCATCTTCAAAATTGCTAAAACATCTTCCCTCAGAACATCTACCACCTCCAGCCTATCCACCTTTATCACACTCTCATCCTCAAGAACATGGCCCCTCTCCTCGGTGAACACTGACGAAAAGTATTCATTCATCACCTCTCCTATCTCTTCTGACTCCATGCACAAGTTCCCACTACTGTCCTTGACCGGCCCTACCCTCACCCTGGTCATTCTTTTATTTCTCACATAAGAGTAAAAAGCCTTGGGGTTTTTCTTGATCCGACCCGCCAAGGACTTCTCATGCCCCCTCCTAGCTCTCCTAAGCTCTTTTTTTAGCTCATTCCTTGCTACCTTGTACCCCTCAATCGACCCAACTGAACCTTGTTTTCTCATCCTTACATACGCTTCCTTTTTCCTCTTGACTAGACATTCAACCTCTTTTGTGAACCATGGTTCTCTCACTCGGCCATTTCCTCCCTGCCTGACAGGGACATACCTATCAAGGACACGCAGTAATTGCTCCATGAAAAAGCTCCACTTTTCGTTTGTGCCTTTCCCTGATAGTTTCTGTTCCCATCTTATACTCCCTAATTCTTGCCTAATCGCATCATAATTACCCCTCCCCCAATTATAAACCCTGCCCTGCCGTATGGCCCTATCCCTCTCCATTGCAATAGTGAAAGTTACCGAATTGTGGTCACTATCTCCAAAGTGCTCTCCCACATACAAATCAAACACTTGGCCCGGTTCATTACCCAGTACCAAATCCAACGTGGCCCCACCTCTTGTCGGCCTATCCACATATTGTGTCAGGAAACCCTCCTGCACACACTGTGCAAAAACTATCCCATCCGAACTGTTTGACCTATAAAGGTTCCAATCAATATTTGGAAAGTTGAAGTCACCCATGACAACTACTCTGTGACCTCCACACCTATTCATAATCTGCTTTGCAATTTCTTCCTCCACATCTTTATTACTATTTGGGGGCCTGTAGAAAACTCCTAACAACGTGACCGCTCCTTTCCTATTTCTAACTTCAGCCCATATTACCTCAGACGGCAGATCCCCCTCGAACTGCCTTTCTGCCGCTGTTAAACTATCCTTGATTAACAATGCTACTCCTCCACCTTTCTTACCAACTTCCCTACTCTTACTGAAACATCTATACCCCGGAACTTCCAACAACCATTCCTGTCCCTGTTCTAACCATGTCTCCGTAATGGCCACCACATCGTAGTCCCAAGTACCAATCCACGCTCCAAGTTCTCCTACCTTATTCCGGATGCTCCTTGCATTGAAGTAGACACACTTCAAGCCATCTTCCTGTCTGCCGGTACATTCCTGCGACCTTGATACCCTCCTCAGTACCTCCCTACACTCACCACTGGCTCGTGGACTACAGCCCTTTTTCCCATCCCCCTGACAAATTAGTTTAAACCCCCCCGAAGAGCCGTAGCAAATTTCCCTCCCAGAATATTGGTGCCCCTCTGGTTCAGGTGCAAACCGTCCTGTTTGTACAGGTCCCACCTTCCCCAGAATGTGCTCCAATTATCCACATAACTGAAACCCTCCCCCCTACACCATCCCTGCAGCCACGTGTTTATCTGCACTCTCTCCCTGTTCCTCAACTCGCTAGCACGTGGCACCGGCAACAAATCAGAAATTACAACATGGTTTGTACTGGCTCTCAGCTTCCAACCTAGCTCCCTAAATTCCTGTTTTAAATCCCCGTCCCTTCTCCTACCTATGTCGTTGGTACCGATGTGTACCACGACTTGTGATTGTTCCCCTTCCCCTTTGAGGATTCTGAAAACACGGTCCGAGACGTCACGGACCCTGGCACCCGGGAGGCAACATACCATCCGTGAGTCTCTTTTGCTGCCACAGAACCTCCTATCTGTCCCTCTGACTATTGAGTCCCCAATAACTATTGCTCTCCTGCTCTCCCCCCTTCCCTTCTGAGCCACAGGGACCGACCCAGCGCCGGAGATCCGGTCACTGTGGCTTACCACTGGTAAGTCGTCCCCCTCAACAGTATTCAAAGCGGTATACCTGTTACTGAGGGGAACGACCACAGAGGATCCCTGCACTGACTGCTTCCTCCTAGCCCCTCTCACCGTCACCCATCTATCTTCATGCTTTGGAGTAATTACATCCCTGAAGCTTCTATCTATGACCTCCTCTGCCTCCCGAATGATCCGAAGTTCATCCAGCTCCAGCTCCAGTTCCCTAACACGGTTTTCGAGGAGCTGGAGATGGGTGCACTTCCCACAGGTGTAATCAGCAGGGACACCTACGGCGTCCCTCACCTCAAACATTCTGCAGGAGGAACATTTCACTGCCTCCCCTGCCATCCCCTCCAGCTAACTTGCAGATTAAACTAGAACAAAAAAGAGCTTACCTGATAGTCACTCACCTCCTTTAGGTTAGAGGAGGAGGAAGGGTGGGGGACACTACAAGTGTAGTCTATTCTACCAGTTACATCCTCAAAAAATTCCAGTAGATTAGTCAAGCATGATTTACCTTTTGTAAATCCATATTGACTTTGTCCGATCCTGTCACTGTTTTCTAAGTGCTTTGCTGTTATATCTTTTATAATGGACTCTAGCATTTTCCCCACTACCGATGTCAGGCTTACCGGTCTATAATTCCCCATTTTCTCTCTACCACCTTTTTTAAATAGTGGGGTTATATTAGCTACCCTCCAATCCATGGGAACTGTTCCAGAGTCTATAGAATTTTGGAAGATGACCAGCAATGCATCTACTATTTCTAGGGCCACTTCCTTAAGTACCCTAGTGAGATTTAAGGTAGTCATGAAAAAGGACAAAGATTGACCGGAAATAAAGTTTCTAAATTGGGGGAAGGCCGATTTTAATATGATAAGGCAGGATCTGGCCAAAGTGGACTGGGATCAGCTACTTGTAGGAAAATCCACATCAGAGCAGTCGGAGTCTTTCAGAAAGGAAATAGAGAGAGTACAACGGCAACATGTTCCCGTAAAGGTCAAGGGTGGGACCAACAAGCCCAGGGAACCCTGGATGTCAAGGGATATACAAGAATGGATTCGGAAAAAAAGGGAGGCTTTTGGCAGATACAAAGGACTAAAAACAGTGGAAGCCCTAGAGGAGTATAGAAAGTGCAGGGGGGTACTTAAAAAAGAAATTGGGTGAGCGAAGAGGTGGCATGAAAAAACATTGCGGGCAAAATAATGGAAAATTCCAAGGTGTTTTATAAGTATATTAAGGGCAAGAGGATAACCAGGGAAAGAGTAGGGCCCATTAGGGACCAAAGTGGCAATCTGTGTGTAGAGCCAGAAGATGTAGGTGAGGTTTTAAATGAATATTTTGCATCTGTGTTCACTATGGAGAAGGACGATGTAGGCATAGAAATCAGGCGGGGGGATTGTGATATAATTGAACAATTTAGTATTGAGAGGGAGGAGGTACTAGCGGTTTTAGCGGGCTTAAAAGTGGATAAATCCCCAGGCCCAGACGAGATGTATCCCAGGCTGCTGTGTGAGGCAAGGGAGGAGATTGCAGGGGCTCTGACACAAATTTTCAGAACCTCTCTGGCCACAGGGGAGGTGCCAGAGGACTGGAGGACAGCTAACGTAGTACCATTATTCAAGAAGGGTAGTCGGGATAAACCAGGGAATTACAGGCCAGTGAGCCTAACATCAGTGGTAGGGAAATTATTGGAAAAAATTCTGAGGGACAGAATTAGTCTCCACTTGGAGAGGCAAGGATTAATCAAGGATAGTCAGCATGGCTTTGTCACGGGGAGATCATGTCTAGCCAATTTGATTGAATTTTTCGAGTCGGTGACTAGGTGTGTGGATGAGGGTGGTGCAGTTGATGTAGTCTACATGGACTTCAGTAAGGCTTTTGACAAAGTCCCGCATGGGAGACTGGTCAAGAAGGTAAGAGCCCATGGGATCCAGGGCAATTTGGCACATTGGATCCAAAATTGGCTTAGTGGCAGGAGGCAGAAGGTGATGGTCGAAGGTTGTTTTTGTGACTGGAAGCCTGTGTCCAGTGGTGTACTGCAGGGATCGGTGCTGGGTCCTTTGCTGTTTGTAGTGTACATTAATGATTTAGATATGAATGTAGGAGGTATGATCAGTAAGTTCGCAGATGACACGAAAATTGGTGGAGTGGTAAATAGCGAGGAGGGAAGCCTCAGGCTACAGGACGATATAGACGGGTTGGTCAGATGGGCAGAACAGTGGTAAATGGAATTTAACCCTGAAAAGTGTGAGGTGATGCATTTTGGGAGGACTAACAAGGCAAGGGAATACACAATGAATGGTAGGACCCTAGGAAGGACAGAGGATCAGAGAGACCTTGGTGTGCATGTACATAGATCCCTGAAGGCAGGTGGTTATAAAGGCATATGTGATACTTGCCTTCATTAGCCGAGGCATAGAATATAAGAGCAGGGAGGTTATGATGGAGCTGTACAAAACACTAGTTAGGCCACAGCTGGAATACTGTGTGCAGTTCTGGTCGCCACACTATCGGAAGGAGGTGATTGATTGGAGTGGGTGCAGAGAAGATTCACCAGGATGTTACCTGGGCTGGAGCGCTTCAGTAATGAAGAGAGACTGGACAGGCTGGGGTTGTTTTCCTTAGAGCAGAGAAGGCTGAGGGGGGGACCTGATTGAGGTGTACTAAATTATGAGGGGCATAGATAGGGTAGATAGAAAGGAACTTTTCCCCTCAGTCGAGGGGTCAATAACCAGGGGGCATAGTTTCAAGGTAAGGGGCAGGAGGTTTAGAGGGGATTTGAGGAAAAACTTTTTCACCCAGTGGGTGGTTGGAATCTGGAACTCGCTGCCTGAAAGGGTGGTAGAGGCAGGAACCCTCACAACATTCAAGAAGCATTTAGATGAACACTTGAAACGTCACAGCATACAAGGCTACGGACCAAGTGCTGGAAAATGGGATTAGAATAGACAGGGCTTGATGGCCGGCACGGACACGATGGGTCGAAGGGCCTCTTTCTGTGCTGTATAACTCTATGACTCTGAGTCTCCCTCTCTCTCTACTGCCCTCTATCTCCCGCCCCCTCGATTTGGCTCAGTCAGTTTATTAGTTGCTTTATCAGAACTTTTGATTTTTTTTAACATCAGAGGAGGAGAGATCCCGAGAATCACCGAGCTGCGCTGGGAGAACGTGTTCCCCCACCGGGCAAGACAACCCTGGAGACACTGCCAGGTAAAAGACCACTAACCAGCCCCTCCCTGCTCGCACAGACCATGAATCGGGTTGTGTGTGTGCGTCGGGGTCGTGTGTGCCAGGTGTGTGTCGGGGGTTGTGAGCGTGTTTGTCGGGGGTTGTGTGTGTGTGTGTGTGTCGGGGGTTGTGTGTGTGTGTGTCGGGGGTTGTGTGTGTGTGTGTGTCGGGGGTTTTGTGTGTGTGTGTCGGGGGTTGTGTGTGTGTGTGTGTCGGGGGTTGTGTGTGTGTGTGTGTCGGGGGTTGTGTGTGTGTGTCGGGGGTTGTGTGTGTGTGTGTCGGGGGTTGTGTGTGTGTGTGTCGGGGGTTGTGTGTGTGTGTGTGTCGGGGGTTGTGTGTGTGTGTGTCGGGGGTTGTGAGCGTGTGTGTGTGTCGGGGGTTGTGTGTGTGTGTGTCGGGGGTTGTGTGTGTGTGTGTGTCGGGGGTTGTGTGTGTGTGTGTGTCGGGGGTTGTGTGTGTGTGTGTCGGGGGTTGTGAGCGTGTTTGTCGGGGGTTGTGTGTGTGTGTGTGTGTCGGGGGTTGTGTGTGTGTGTGTCGGGGGTTGTGTGTGTGTGTGTGTCGGGGGTTTTGTGTGTGTGTGTGTGTGTCGGGGGTTGTGTGTGTGTGTGTGTCGGGGGTTTTGTGTGTGTGTGTGTGTGTCGGGGGTTGTGTGTGTGTGTGTGTCGGGGGTTGTGTGTGTGTGTGTGTCGGGGGTTGTGTGTGTGTGTGTCGGGGGTTGTGTGTGTGTGTGTCGGGGGTTGTGTGTGTGTGTGTCGGGGGTTGTGTGTGTCGGGGGTTGTGTGTGTGTGTGTGTCGGGGGGTGTGTGTGTGTGTGTGTCGGGGGTTGCCTATGTGTGTGTGTGTCGGGGGTTGTGTGTGTGTGTGTCGGGGGTTGTGTGTGTGTGTGTGTCGGGGGTTGTGTGTGTGTGTGTCGGGGGTTGTGTGTGTGTGTGTGTGTCGGGGGTTGTGTGTGTGTGTGTGTCGGGGGGTGTGTGTGTGTGTGTGTCGGGGGTTGCCTATGTGTGTGTGTGTCGGGGGTTGTGTGTGTGTGTGTGTGTGTGTGTGTGTGTGTGTGTGTGTGTGTCGGGGGTTGCGTGTGTCGGGGGTTGTGTGTGTGTGTGTCGGTGGTTGTGTGTGTGTGTCGGGGGTTACATAGAAACATAGAAGATAGGAGCAGGAGTAGGCCATTCGGCCACTCGAGCCTGCTCCGTCATTCGATGAGATCATGGCTGATCATCTAAACTCAGTACCCTGTACCTGCCTTCTCCCCATATCCCTTGATACCTTTAGCTTTAAGAAATATATCTAACTCATCCTTGAATATATTTAATGACTTCGCCTCAACTACATTCTGTGGTAGAGAATTCCACAGGTTCACCACTCTCTGGGTGAAGAAATTCTTCCTCATTTCTGTCCTAAATGGTTTACCCGTTATCTGTAGATTATGACCCCTGGTTCTGGACTCTCCGACCATCGGGAACATTCTTCCTGCATCTAGTTTGTCCAGACCTGTCAGAATTTTATATGTTTCGATGAGATCCCCTCTCATTCTTCTATACTCCAGTGAGTATAAGCCCAATCGACCCAATCTCTCCTCATATGTCATTCCTGCCATCCCAGGTATCAGCCTTGTGAATCTTCGCTGAACTCCTTCCATGGCAAGAACATCCTTCCTCAGATAAGGCGACCAAAACTGCACACAGTACTGTACTCAAGGTGTGGTCTCACCAAGGCCCTGTACAACTGCAGCAGGACATCCCTGTTCCTATACTCAAACCCTTTCGCTATGAAGGCCAACATACCATTTGCCTTCTTCACCGCCTGCTGCACCTGCATGCTTACTTTCAGCGACTGGTGCACAAGGACACCCAGGTCTCGTTGCACTTCCCCTTTTCCCAATCTATTGCCATTCAGATAATAGTCTGCCTTTCTGTTTTTGACACCAAAGTGGATAACCTCGCACTTATCCACGTTATATTGCATCTGCCACGCTTCTGCCCACTCACCCAACCTGTCCAGATCATCCTGGAGTTTCTCGCTATCCTCCTCGCTGCACACACTCCCACCCAGCTTTGTGTCATCTGCAAACTTGGAGATATTACATTTAGTTCCCTTATCTAGATCATTAATGTGAATAGCTGGGGTCCAAGGACCGATCCCTGTGGTACCCCACTAGTCACTGCTTGCCACTCGGAAAAAGACCCATTAATTCCTACTCTCTGCTTTCTGTCCGCCAACCAGTTCTCTATCCAAGTCAATACCTTGCCCCCAATCCCATGTGCCTTAACTTTACCCGCTAATCTCTTATGCGGGACCTTATTGAAAGCCTTTTGAAAGTCCAAATACACCACATCTACTGGTTCTCCCTTATCTATTATCCCAGTTACATCCTCAAAAAATTCCAGTAGATTAGTCAAGCACGATTTACCTTTTGTAAATCCATGTTGACTTTGTCCAATCCTGTCACTGTTTTTCAAATGCTCAGCTATTACATCCTTTATAATGGACTCTAGCATTTTCCCCACTACCGATGTCAGGCTTCCCGGTCTGTAATTCCCTGCTTTCTCTCTATCACCCTTTTTGAATAGTGGGGTAACATTAGCTACTCTCCAATCCATGGGTACAGTTCCAGATTCCATCGAATGTTGGAAGATGATCAGCAATGCATCTACTATTTCTAGGGCCACTTCCTTAAGTACCCTAGGATGTAGATTATCAGGCCCTGGGGATTTATCGGCCTTCAATACCGTCAATTTCCCTAACATCATTTTCCTGCAAATACTGATTTCTTTCAGTTCCTCCCTTTCATCAGACCGTATGTTCTCCAACATCTCTGGGAGCTTATTTGTGTCCTCCTTTGTGAAGACAGAACCAAAATATGCATTTAATTGGGCTGCCATTTCTTTGTTCCCCATTATAACTTTCCCCGCTTCTGACTGCAAGGACCTACACTTGATTTCACTAATCTTTTTCTCTTCACGTATCTATAAAAGCTCTTACAGTCAGTTTTTATGTGCCCAGCAAGCTTACTTTCATATTCTATTTTCCCCTTCTTAATTAATCCCTTTGTCCTCCTTTGTTGAATCTTAAACTGCTCCCAATCCTCAGGGTTACCGCTTTTTCTGGCCAATTTATATGCCCTCTCCTTGGATCTTATGCTATCCCTAAAGAGCCTCCGAGGTGACCAAGATGTGTGTGTGTGTGTTTGTGTCGGGGGTTGTGTGTGTGTCGGGGGTTGTGTGTGTGTGTGTGTGTGTCGGAGGTTGTGTGTGTGTTTGTGTCGGGGGTTGTGTGTGTGTGTCGGGGGTTGTGTGTGTCGGGGGTTGTGTGTGTGTGTGTGTGTGTGTGTTTCGGGGGTTGTGTGTGTGTGTGTGTGTGTGTTTCGGGGGTTGTGTGTGTGTGTGTGTCGGGGGTTGTGTGTGTGTGTGTGTCGGGGGTTTGTGTGTGTGTGTGTCGGGGGTTGTGTGTGTGTGTGTGTGTCGGGGGTTGTGTGTGTGTGTCGGGGGTTGTGTGTGTGTGTCGGGGGTTCTGTGTGTGTGTGTGTCGGGAGTTGTGTGTGTGTGTCGGGGGTTCTGTGTGTGTGTGTCGGGGGTTTGTGTGTGTGTGTCGGGGGTTGTGTGTGTGTGTGTCGGGGGTTGTGTGTGTGTGTGTCGGGGGTTGTGTGTGTGTGTGTCGGGGGTTGTGTGTGTGTGTGTCGGGGGTTGTGTGTGTGTGTGTGTCGGGGGTTGTGTGTGTGTGTGTGTCGGGGGTTGTGTGTGTGTGTGTGTGTCGGGGGTTGTGTGTGTGTGTGTGTCGGGGGTTGTGTGTGTGTGTGTGTCGGGGGTTGTGTGTGTGTGTGTGTGTCGGGGGTTGTGTGTGTGTGTGTGTGTCGGGGGTTGTGTGTGTGTGTGTGTGTCGGGGGTTGTGTGTGTGTGTGTGTGTCGGGGGTTGTGTGTGTGTGTGTCGGGGGTTGTGTGTGTGTGTGTGTGTGTCGGGGGTTGTGTGTGTGTGTGTGTCGGGGGTTGTGTGTGTGTGTCGGGGGTTCTGTGTGTGTGTGTGTCGGGCCGGGTTGTGTGTGTGTCGGGGGTTGTGTGTGTGTGTGTGTCGGGGGTTGTGTGTGTGTGTGTGTCGGGGGTTGTGTGTGTGTGTGTGTCGGGGGTTGTGTGTGTGTGTGTGTGTGTCGGGGGTTGTGTGTGTGTGTGTGTCGGGGGTTGTGTGTGTGTGTGTGTGTCGGGGGTTGTGTGTGTGTGTGTGTCGGGGGTTGTGTGTGTGTGTGTGTGTCGGGGGTTGTGTGTGTGTGTGTGTCGGGGGTTGTATGTGTGTGTGTGTCGGGGGTTGTGTGTGTGTGTGTGTCGGGGGTTGTGTGTGTGTGTGTGTCGGGGGTTGTGTGTGTGTGTGTGTCGGGGGTTGTGTGTGTGTGTGTGTCGGGGGTTGTGTGTGTGTGTGTGTCGGGGGTTGTGTGTGTGTGTGTGTGTGTCGGGGGTTGTGTGTGTGTGTGTGTCGGGGGTTGTGTGTGTGTGTGTGTGTCGGGGGTTGTGTGTGTGTGTGTGTCCGGTGGGGGTGGGGGGGGGTGACGGGGAAGGTGTGTGTCGGGGGGCGCGGGGGAGGGTGTATGCGCGCCAGGTGGGGGGGGGGTGCGCGTCGGGGGGGTGTGTGTGAGTAGGCCAAATCTACTCCATCCCTTCTCCTCGGACAGCCCTCTCTTCCCAGGGTTCAATCTAGTGTGTGCAAAGAAGGCACTCATGTCAGGGATTGTTTGTGCTGGCTGTGTAATTGTCTATTGTCTCTCTGCAGCTCGCCTGTTGACAGTGAGAGTGCGACTGACAACAGTGACAGCTCCAGTGATATGATTGGTCCCCCTGTACCACCCCTGCTGTCTAGATTGTCAATTGAGGAGGGGGAGAGTGTCGTGGGCCCCACTCTCCCCCCAGGATATGCCAATCTGCAGTGTGATACAGATGAGGAGGAGGAGGATAATGAAGATGATGAGGATGATGTAAGTGTGATCATTTTTGTTTCCGGGTTGCAGAACCAAGGCGGGTAAATGGCTTTTGGATGCAGATCAGCCATGATCGAACTGAATGGCGGAACATTGACATCCTGGGGGTCACCATTGACCAGAACCTTAGCTGGACCAGCCACATAAATTCTGTTGCAACAAGTGCAGGTCAGAGGCTGGGTATTCTGCGGCGAGTGTCTCACCTCCTGACTCCCCAATGCCTTTCCACCATCTACAAGGCACAAGTCAGGAGTGTGATAGAATACTCGCCACTTGCCTGGATGAGTGCAGCTCCAACAACACTCAAGAAGCTGGACACCATCCAGGACAAAGATGGGCCGAAATGGCCTCTATCTGCACTGTGGGGATTCTGTGATTACCCCAATCCCATGAGCCCTAATCTTGTGCAATTAATTAGTTGCCATGACTTCGCTGATGGAGTTTCCTGTTTGATGGAGGGGGCAGGGGTCAAGGGGCAGGGGTCAACCAGCAGGGGCCAGAGGGAGCGCGAGACTAATCTCCTGGTTACACACAGCCCCGTCCTGGGTACAGGTCTGGTCTGGGCACGGGACTGGATTAGTTGTGCTCCGGCGCTGGGGCTCTGGGTCTGGGGCTCTGCGGTGTTTGAGGCTCGATGGGTAATTGACGTCCTGCTTGTTTTTTGGCAGGACCCGGTGAAGCGGATCCCAGACTCGCATGAAATCACACTGACCCATAGCAAGAGAACGGTGAGTGAGGGTTCTGTCCAGCCCAGGTGCAGTTTTGGTCTCCTTACCTAAGAAAGGATATACTTGCCATAGAAGTAGTGCAGCGAAGGTTCACCAGACTGATTCCTGGGATGGCAGGATTGTCGGATGAGGAGAGATTGGGTCGACGAGGCCTGTATTCACTAGAGTTTAGAAGAATGAGAGGGGATCTCATTGAAACGTATAAAATTCTGACAGGGCTAGACAGACTGGATGCAGGGAGGATGTTTCCCCTGGCTGGGGGGTGTCTAGAACGAGGGGGTCACAGTCTCAGGATACAGGGTAGGACATTTAGGACCGAGATGAGGAGAAATTTCTTCACTCAGAGGGTGGTGAACCTGTGGAATTCTCTACCACAGACGGCTGTGGAGGCCAAGTCACTGAATATATTTAAGAAGGAGATAGATAGATTTCTAGACACAAAAGGCATCAAGAGGTATGGGGAGAGAGCGGGAATATGGTATTGAGATAGAGGATCAGCCATGATATTGAATGGCGGAGCAGGCTTGAAGGGCCGAATGGCCTACTCCTCCTATTTTTCTATCTTTCTATGTTTCTATGACAGAGAGACCCTGAGGGAGTGATTCAGTGTCTCGGGACAGAGACACTGAGGGAGTGATTCAGTGTCTCGGGACAGAGAGACTGTGACTGGTGTGTTTGTGTCTCCAGGTGTCGGCGCTGGGACTGGACCCCTCGGGAGCGCGGCTGGTCACTGGGGGCTACGATTACGAGGTGAAGCTCTGGGACTTTGCAGGAATGGACGCCTCGCTGCAGGCCTTCCGGTCATTGCAGCCCTGCGAGTGGTGAGTGGCTGCAGTCTGAGCCCCTCCGCGTCTCAGGACCGTCTCCCCATAACCCCTCAAACTCCCCCCCATAACCGCTAAAACCCTCAAATCCTGTGGAGCCCCCTTAAACCCCCCTCAGACCACCCCTAATTCCCGTTAATCCCCCCAAACCCTGCTAAACACAACCTCAAACACCCTAAACTCCCCTCAAAATCCTTATCCCCCCCCCCCAATTCCCACCTTTTAACCTGCCCTGAAACCTCTTTCAAACCCCCCTCAAATGGCAGTGCAAGGGGCGGAGTGGCGGGGCGAGCATTTTTGGGAGCTGTGTTTTATTACCTTTGGCCTGTTATTTCAGTCACCAGATTAAGTCGCTGCAGTACAGCGCAACGGGAGATGTGATTCTGTGCGTGGCTGGCAGTGCCCAGGCCAAGGTGTTGGACCGTGATGGCTTCCAGGTGATGGAGTGTGTGAAGGGAGACCAGTACATCGTCGATCAAGCTAAGACCAAGGTACCAGTGCAGTCTGCAATAATACTGGAGTTCAATGTCCCCTGGAGCCATGTACAGGATAAGATTATCTCCAGTCCAAGGGCTGCTTACAGACCTGACTTCTCATTTGATTTCAAGATCCAAAAGCAGTTACTGCATGTCGCATTTGTCCTGCGACCCCAGCGTGGCCTGTGGGGATGCATGTACTGCAGTCTGACCCTTCACCTGACCAGGATTCTCTGATTCTATACCCTGTTTCTGTATTGTAACACTCTGATTCTATACCCTGTTTCTGTATTGTAACACTCTGATTCTATACCCTGTTTCCTTGCCTTTGTTACCTCTAGACTTGACTATTCCAACGCACTCCTGGCTGACCTCCCACATTCTACCCTACGTAAACTTGAGGTCATCGAAAACTCGGCTGCCCGTGTCCTAACTCGCACCAAGTCTGATTCTATGCCCTGTTTCTGTACTGTAACTCTCTGATTCTACACCCTGTTTCTGTACTGCAACTCCCTATGATTCTATACCCTGTTTCTGTACTGTAACTCTCTGATTCTATGCCCTGTTTCTACAAAGTTACGAAGTATTTACAGAACAGAAACAGGCCATTCAGCCCAACAGGTCCATGCTGGTGTTTATGCTCCACACGAGCTTCCTCCCTCCCCTCTTAAGCTAACCCTATCAGCATATCCTTCTATTACTTTCTCGCTCATGTGCTTATCTATATTCCCCTTGAATGCATCTATGCTATTCACCTCAACTACTCCATGTGGTAGCGAGTTCCACATTCTAATCACTCTGGATAAAGAAGTTTCTCCTGAATTCCCTATTTCAATTTATT
This sequence comes from Squalus acanthias, assembly GCA_030390025.1. Taxonomy (NCBI): domain Eukaryota; kingdom Metazoa; phylum Chordata; class Chondrichthyes; order Squaliformes; family Squalidae; genus Squalus; species Squalus acanthias. The sequence continues at coordinate 266,270,555 of CM059425.1, forward strand.
AGTGACTATCTTATATTTATGACCTCTAGTTCTGGTCTCGCCCGCAAGTGGAAACATCTTCTCTACGTCTACCCTATCAGACCCTTTTATAATCTTAAAGACCTCTATCAGGTCACCCCTCAGTCTTCTCTTTTCTAGAGAAAAGTATCCCAGCCTGTTCAATCCTTTCCTGATAGGTATAACCTCTCAGTATAGATATCATTCTCGTAAATCTTTTTTTGCACCTTCTCCAGTGCCTCTATATCCTTTTTATAATATGGAGACCTGAACTGTTCACAGTACTCCAAGTGTGGTCTAACTAAGGTTCGATACAAGTTTAACTTAACTTGTTCTGATGGAAAGGTCATTGACCTAAAATGTTAACTCTGTTTCTTTCTCTACAGATGCTGCCTGACCGGCTGAGTATTTCCAGAATTTTCTGTTTTTATTTAACATAACTTCTCTGCTCCTAGTGTCAGATGTGGCTCAGTGGGTAGCACTCTCGCCACTGAGTCAGAAGGTTGTGGGTTGAAGTTCCACTCCAGAGACTTGAGCGCAAAAATCTAGGCTGACAGTGCAGTGCTTGGAAAATAAATACGGAACGGTAGCATAGTGGTTAGAAACATAGAACATAGAAAAATAGGAGCAGGAGTCGGCCATTCGGCCCTTCAAGCCTGCTCCACCATTCAATATGATAATGGCTGATCCTCTATCTCAATACCACATTCCCGCTCTCTCCCCATACCCCTTGACGCCTTTTGTGTCTAGAAATCTATCTATCTCCTTAAATATATTCAGTGACTTGGCCTTCACAGCCTTCTGTTGTAGAGAATTCCACAGGTTCACCACCCTCTGACTGAAGAAATTTCTCCTCATCTCAGTCCTACTAAATGTCCTACCCTGTATCCTGAGACTGTGACCCCTCATTCTAAACCCCCCCAGCCAGGGGAAACATCCTCCCTGCATCCAGTCTGTCTAGCCCTGTCAGACTTTTATACGTTTCAATGAGATCCTTTCTCATTCTTCTAAACTCTAGTGAATACAGGCCTAGTCGACCCAATCTCTCCTCCTACGACAGTCCTGCCATCCCAGGAATAAGTCTGGTGAACCTTCGCTGCACTCTCTCTATGGCAAGTATATCCTTTCTTAGGTAAGGAGACCAAAACTGCACACAGTACTCCAGGTGTGGTCTCACCAAGACCCTGTATAACTGCAGTAAGACATCCTTGCTCCTGTACTCAAATCCTCTTGCAATGAAGGCCAACATACCATTTGCCTTCCTAACTGCTTGCTGCACCTGCATGTTTGCTTTCAGTGACTGGTGTACAAGGACACCCAGGTCAGCATTTCCCAATCTAGCACTATTTAAATAATACTCTGCCTTTCTGTTTTTCCTACCGAAGTGGATAACTTGACATTTATCCACGTTATACTGCATCTGCCATGTATTTGCCCACTCACTCAACTTGTCTAAATCGCCTTGAAGCCTCTTTGCATCCTCCTCACAACATAGAAACATAGAAGATAGGAGCAGGAGTAGGCCATTCGGCCCCTCGAGCCTGCTCCGCCATTCAATGAGATCATGGCTGATCATCCAAATTCAGTACCCTGTCCCTGCCTTCTCCCCATATCCCTTGATACCTTTAGCCTTAAGAAATATATCTATCTCCATCTTGAATATAGTTACTGACTTGGCCTCAACTGCCTTCTGTGGTTAAAAAATTCCACAGGTTCACCACTCTGGGTAAAGAAATTCCTCCTCATCTCTGTCCTAAATGGCTTACCCCTTATCTTTAGACTGTGACCTCTTTTTCTTGACTCACCCACCATCGGGAACATCCTTCCTGCATCCAGTCTGTCTAGCCCTGTTAGAATTTTAGAAGTTTCAATGAGATCTCCTCTCATTCTTCTAAACTCCAGCGAGTATAAGCCCAATCGACCCAATCTCTCTTCGTACGTCATTCCTGCCATCCCAGGTATCAGTCTGGGCAACACGGTGGCATAGTGGTTAGCACTGGTGCCTCACAGCGCCAGGGACCCGGGTTCGAATCTGGCCTCGGGTGACTGTCTGTGTGGAGTTTGCACATTCTCCCCGTGTCTGCGTGGGTTTCCTCCGGGTGCTCCGGTTTCCTCCCACAGTCCAAAAATGTGCGGGTTAGGTTGATTTGGCTATGATAAATTGACCCTTAGTGTTAGGGGGGGATTAAATATGTGGGGTTACGGGGATAGGATAGGAAGGGATATGTTAGGGGGAATTAAATACGTGGGGTTACGGGGATAGGGTGGGATATGTGTCGGTGCAGGCTCGATGGGGATTCTGTGTGAGAAAGCAGGGACAGGGTACTGGATTTGGATGATCAGCCATGATCGTATTGAATGGTGGAGCAGGCTCGACGGGCCGAATGGCCTACTCCTGCTCCTAGTTTCTATGTTTCTATGAATCTTCGCTGCACACCCTCCATGGCAAGAACATCCTTCCTCAGATAAGGCGACCAAAACTGCACACAATACTCAAGGTGTGGTCTCACCAAGGCCCTGTACAGCTGCAGCAAGACATCCTTGTTCCTGTACTCAAACCTTCTCGCTACGAAGGCCAACATACCATTTGCCTTCTTCACCGCCTGCTGTACCTGCATGCTTACCTTCAGCGACTGGTGCACAAGGACACCCAGGTCTCGTTGCACTTCCCCTTCTCCCAATCTATTGCCGTTCAGATAATAATCTGCCTTTCTGTTTTTGCCACCAAAGTGGATAACCTCGCATTTATCCACATTATACTGCATCTGCCCAATCACCCAACCTGTCCAAATCATACTGGAGTTTCTCGGCATCCTCCTCGCAGCACACACGCCCACCCAGCTTTGTGTCATCTGCAAACTTGGAGATATTACATCTAGTTCCCTTGTCTAGATCATTAATATATATAGTGAATAGCTGGGGTCATAGGACCGATCCCTACGGAACCCCACTAGTCACTGCCTGCCACTCAGAAAAAGACCCGTTTATTCCAACTCTTTGCTTCCTGTCTGCCAACCAGTTCTCTATCCCACGTGCCTTAACTTTACACGCTAATTTCTTATGCGGGACCTAGTCGAAAGCCTTCTGAAAGTCCAAATACACCACATCCACTGGTTCTCCCTTATCTATTCTATCAGTTACATCCTCAAAAAATTCCACTAGATTAGTCAAGCACGATTTACCTTTTGTAAATCCATGTTGACTTTGTCCAATCCTGTCACTGTTTTCCAAGTGCTCTGCTATTAGTTCTTTTATAATGGACACTAGCATTTTCCCCACAACCGATGTCAGGCTTACCGGTCTATAATTCCCCGTTTTTTCTTTACCGCCTTTTTTGAACAGTGGGGTAACATTAGCTACCCTCCAATCCATGGGAACTGTTCCAGAGTCTATAGAATTTTGGAAGATGACCAGCAATGCATCTACTATTTCTAGGACCACTTCCTTAAGTACCCTAGGATGTAGATTATCAGGCCCTGGGGATTTATCGGCCTTTAATGCCGTCAATTTCCCGAACACCATTTTCCTACAAATACTGATTTCATTCAGTTCCTCCCTCTCATTAGACCCTATGTTCCCTGACATCTCTGGGAGGTTATTTGTGTTCTCCTTTGTGAAGACAGAGCTAAAGTATGTATTTAATTGGTCAGCCATTTCTTTGTTCCCCATTATAAATTCCCCTGATTCTGACTGCAAGGGACCTACGCTTGACTTCACCAATCTTTTTCTCTTCACATATTTATAAAAGCTTTTACAGTCAGTTTTCATGTTCCCTGCAAGCTTACGCTCGTACTCTATTTTCCCCCTCTTAATTAATCCCTTTGTCCTCCTTTGCTGAATCCTAAACTGCTCCCAATCCTCAGGTTTACTGCTTTTTCTGGCCAATTTATATGTCCTCTCCTTGGCTCTTATGCTATCCCTGATTTCCCTTGTCAGCTTTTTTGTTTTATTTTTATGCCAGACAGGGATGAACAAATTCTGTAGTTCATCCATGCGATCTTTGAATGTTTGCCATTGCCTATCCACCGTCAACCCTTTGAGTGACATTCCCCAATCTATTCTACCCAACTCGCGCCTCATACCATCGTAGTTTCCTTTATTTAAATTCAGGACCCTAGTCTCTGAGTCAACTATTTCACTCTCCATCTTAATGAAGAATTCGATCATATTATGATTGCTCCGCCCCAAGGGGCCCAGCACAACAAGATTGCTAATTAATCCTTTCTCGTTACATAATACCCAGTCTAAGATGGCCTGTTCTCCAGTTGGCTCCTCGACATATTGGTCCAGGAAACCATCCCGTAAACACTCCAGGAATTCCTCTTCCACAGTATTGTTACTAATTTAGTTAGCCCAATCTATATGTAGATTAAAGTCACCCATGATAACTGCTGTGCCCTTATTGCACGCTTCTCTAATTTCCTGTTTAATGCCATCCCCAACCTCTGCATTACTGTTTGGGGGTCTGTATACCACTCCCACTAACGTTTTCTGCCCCTTGGTATTTCTCAGTTCTACCCATACGGATTCCATATCATCAGAGCTAATATCCTTCCTTACAATTGTGTTAATCCCCTCTTTAACCAGCAATGCTATCCCACCTCCTTTTCCTTTTTGCCTGTCTTTCCTGAATATCGAATACCCCTGGATGTTGAATTCCCAGCCTTGGTCACCCTGGAGCCATGTCTCCGTAATCCCAATTATATCATATCCGTTTACATCTATTTACGCAGCTAATTCATCCATCTTATTACGAATGCTCCTCGCATTAAAACATAAAGCCTTCAGGCTTGTTTTTTTTAACACTCTTAGACCTTTTAGAATTATTATTTACTGTGGCCATGTTTGATTTAAACTCTTGATTTCTCTGACTGTCACCTTTGCTTTTCTCCTTCCTGTCTTTTGCTTCTATCCTTGTTTCCCTTTCCTCAGTCTCCCTGCTCAGATTCCCAACCCCCTGCCATTTTAGTTTAAACCCTCCCCCAGAGCACTAGCAAACACTCCCCCTAGGACATCGGTCCCGGCCCTGCCCAGGTGCAAACCGTCCAGTTTGTACTGGTCCCACCTCCTCCAGAACCGGTTCCAATGTCCCAGGAATTTGAATCCCTCCCCCTTGCACCATTCCTCTAGCCACGTATTCATTTGAAATATCCTTCTATTTCTACTCTGACTAGCACGTGGCACTGGTAGCAATCCTGAGATTACTACCTTTGAGGTCCTATTTTTTAATTTACCTCCTAACTCCCTATATTCTGCTTTTAGGACCTCATCCCGTTTTTTACCTATATCGTTGGTACCTATATGCACCACGACATCTGGCTGTTCACCCTCCCCCTCCAAAATGCTCTGTAGCCACTCCGAGACATCCTTGACCCTTGCACCAGGGAGGCAAACTACCATCCTGGAGTCTCGTGTGCAGCCGCAGAAACGCCTATCTATTCCCCTTACAATAGAACCCCCTATCACTATAGCTCTCCCACTCTTTTTCCTCCCATCCTGTGCAGCAGAACCACCCACGGTGCCAGGAAGTTGGCTGCTGCTGTCTTCCCCTGATAAGCCATCTCCCTCAACAACATCCAAAGCAGTATATCTGTTTGAGAGGGGGATGGCCACAGGGGACCCCTGCACTACCTGCCTGCACCTCCTACTCTGCCTGGTGGTCACCCATTCCCTTCCTGCCTGTACAGCCTTTACCTGTACAGCCTTTACCTGCGGTGTGACCAACTCCCTAAATGTGCTATCCACGATGTCCTCAGCATCGCGAATGCTCCAGTATGCATCCATCCGCAGCTCCAGTGCCGCAATGCGGTCTGTCAGTAGCTGCAGCTGGATACACTTCCCACACACATAAGAACATAAGAAATAGGAGCAGGAGTAGGCCAATCGGCCCCTCGAGCCTGCTCCGCCATTCAATAAGATCATGGCTGATCTGATCCTAACCGCCAATCTACTATCACAGAACCATCTCCTGCATCTAACAGAATTGCACACACGAAATAGGAGCAGAATCAGGCTACACGGTCCCTGGGCCCGCTCCACTACCCACAGGGCCATGACCGATCCGAACCTAGACTCATGTCCAAATTCCTGCCCGCTCCCTGTAACCCTTAATGCCCTTTACTTCTAGGAAACTGTCTATTTCTGTTTTAAATTTATTTAATGATGTAGCTTCTACAGCTTTTTGTGGCAGCATATTCCATGGACCTACCACCCTCTGAGTGAAGTAGTTCCTCCTCATCTCAGTTTTGAAAGAGCAGCCCCTTATTCTAAGACTGTGTCCCCTAGTTCTAGTCTCACCCGTCATCGGGAACATCCTCCCCGCATCCACCCGATCCAACCCCTTCACAATCTTATATGTTTCAATAAGATCGCCTCTCATTCTTCTGAACTCCAATGAGTAGAGTCCCAATCTACCCAACCTCTCCTCATATGACCACCCCCTCATCCCCGGGATTAACCGAGTGAACCTTTTTTGCACTGCCTCGAGAGCAAGGATGTCTTTCCTTAAGTAAGGACACCAAAACTGTATGCAGTATTCCAGGTGCGGTCTCACCAATACCTTGTACAACTGAAGCAATACCTCCCTATTTTTATATTCTATCCCCCTAGCAATGAAAGCCAACATTCCATTTGCCTTCTTAATCACTTACTGCACCTGCATACTAACCTTTTGAGTTTCGTGCACCAGGACCCCCAGATCCCTTTGCACTTCAGTACTCTCCAGTTTCTTGCCATTAAGATAATAAATTGCTCTAGGATTTTTCCTGCCAAAGTGCATCACCTCACACTTTCCAGTGTTGTATTCCATCTGCCAAATCTCTGCCCACTTACTTAGCCTGTCTATGTCCCCTTGCAGGTTTTTTATGTCCTCCTCACTCACTACTTTCCCTCCCATCTTTGTATCATCTGCAAATTTTGATATGTTACACTTGGTCCCTTCCTCCAAATCGTTAATATAGATTGTAAAGAGTTGGGGACCCAGCACTGACCCCTGTGGAACACCACTAGTTACTGATTGCCAGTCTGAGAATGAACCATTTATCCCAACTCTTTGCTTTCTGTTAGATAGCCAATCCTCTATCCATGCCAGAATATTACCCCCAATCCCGTGATTTTTTACCTTAAGCAATAATCTTTTGTGTGGCACCTTGTCAAATGCCTTTTGGAAGTCTAAATACACTACGTCCACTGGTTCCCCTTTATCCACTCTATATGTTACTTCCTCAAAGAACTCCAGCAAATTTGTCAAACATGACTTCCCCTTCGTAAAACCATGCTGGCTTTGTCCTATTAAATTATGATTATCCAAATGTCCTGTTACTGTTTCCTTAATAATGGACTCCAAAATTTTACCTACCACAGATGTTAGGCTAACCGGTCTATAGTTACCAGCCTTCTGTCTACTGCCCTTTTTAAATAAAGGTGTTACATTAGCAGTTTTCCAGTCTGCCGGGACCTTAGCGGAATCCAGGGAGTTTTGAAAAATTATTACCAATGCATCTACAATCCCTACCGCCACTTCCTTCAAGACTCTAGGATGTAAGCCATCAGGTCCAGGTGATTTATCCGCCTTGAGTCCCATTATTTTACCGAGTACCACTTCCTTAGTGATTTTGATCGTGTTTAGCTCCTCTCCCCCTATAGCCCCCTGTTTGTCCAGTGTTGGGATATTCTTAGTGTCCTCTACTGTAAAGACTGATACAAAATATTCATTCAGTGTTTTTGCCATCTCCATATTTCCCACCATTAATTTCCCGGTCTCATCCTCTAAGGGACCAACATTTAATTTAGCCACCCTTTTTCTATTTATATAACTATAAAAACTCTTACTATCTGTTTTTATATTTTTTGCTAATTTACTTTCATAATCTATCTTCCCTTTCTTAATCAATCTTTTTGTTATTTTTTGCTGCCTTTTAAAGTTTTCCCAATCCTCTGTCCTCCCACTAGATTTCGCTACCTTATATGCCCTTGTTTTTAGTCGAATACTATCCTTAATTTCTTTACTTAGCCACGGATGACTGTCCTTTCTTTTACACCCTTTTCTTTTCAGTGGAATATATTTTTTTTGGAAGTTGTAAAATAACTCCTTGAATGTACACCACTGATCATGTGTTGTCTTACCCTTTAATCTATTTACCCAATCCACTCTACTCAATTCCGCTCGCATACCTTCATAGTCTCCTTTATTCAAGCTTAGCACGCTTGTTTGAGATCCAACCTTCTCACCCTCTAATTGAATATGGAATTCAACCATGTTATGGTCACTCATTCCAAGGGGATCCTTTACTAGGACATTTTTAATTAATCCTGTCTCGTTACACAGGACCAGATCTAAGGTTGCTTGCCCCCTGGTCGGTTCAGTTACATACTGCTCAAGAAACCCATCCCTAATACACTCAATGAACTCATCCTCAAGGCAGCCCTGCCCCATTTGATTTGTCCAATTAATATGATAGTTAAAATCCCCCATAATTACAGATGTTCCCTTATTACATGCCTCAACTATTTCCTGATTGATACTCCGTCCAACAGAGTTGCAACTGTTCGGAGGCCTATAGACTACGCCCACTAGTGTTTTTTTTCCCCTTATTATTCCTTATCTCCACCCAAACTGTTTTATTATCATGATTTTTTGACCCAATATCATTACTCTGTATTACAGTGATTCCTTCCTTTATTAACACAGCCACCCCACCTCCCCTTCCTTCCTGCCTGTCCTTCCTGATCGTTAAATAACCTGGTATGTTTAATTCCCAGGCATTGTCACCCTGCAGCCATGTTTCTGTAATGGCCACAATATCATAACCATATGTAGTTATTTGTGCCATTAACTCGTCTATTTTGTTACGAATGCTACGTGCATTCAGATAGAGAACTTTCAAATATGCTTTGTGGCACTTAGTTCCTGCTTTTCCACTTTTTACCACTTTACCTTTTACTCCACACACTCTGTCCCTTCCTGCCACGCTCTGATTTGTGATTCCCCTACTGCTACCTATGTCTATGACCCTCTCTGTTGTCATTTTTATTTTTTGCTCTCTTGAAACCTCCCCCCCACTAATTAGTTTAAAGCCCTCTCCACAGCCCTAGTTATTCGATTCGCCAGGACACTAGTCCCAGCACTGGCCAAGTGAAGTCCGTCCCAACGGAACAGCTCTCTCCTGCCCCAGTACTGGTGCCAGTGTCCCAAGAAGCAAAACCCATTTTTCCCACACCAGTCTTTGAGCCACGCATTCAACTCCCTGATTTTATTTACCCTAGCCAAATTTGCTCGTGGCTCAGGTAGTAATCCAGAGATTATTACCCTCGAGGTTCTGCTTTTTAATTTGGCCCCTAGCTGCTCAAACTCCCTCAGCAGAACCTCTTTCCTTGTCCTATCTATGTCTATGAAGTGTCCCTGATTTCCTACATAGCGCAGGAGGAGCATACCACAGGGCCGGGCTGTCCTGCCATGACTTACCCTTTCATTAATTAATTAATTAATTAATTAATTCAAATTAAATTAAATGAATCCCACCAATGACACTGCAATTAAATGATATACTCAAGGGCCCTTGCTTAACAGTAGTCCCCGCTACACAACAGAGACCTTAGAAACCACAAAATTTACGTTTAGAAAAATTGAGAAAGAAATACTCACCAACCAATCACTTAGCTGCTTTTTGGTGACGTCACACTTCGATTACTTTTTGCTTCCCTCTCCCGGAACCTGGATTGGTAAGCCTACCTGCCTCGGGCTCGCCTTTTGTACCGCCGCTGCCTCGCCGCTCCCTCGCAGGTCCGCTCGCCGCCGCTGCAACCCCACCTAGTTTCGTGTCGTCAGCAAAGTTGGAAATACTACATTTGGTTCCCTCATCCAAATCATTGATATATCTATCGGTACCAATGACATAGGTAGAACGAGGGACGAGGTCCTGCAAGCAGAATATAGGGAGCTAGGAAATAAATTAAAAAGCAGGACCTCAAAGGCAGTAATCTCAGGATTACTCCCAATGCCACGTGCAAGTTAGAAAAGTAGTCAGCAAAACTAGTAGGGAGCAGAAACAAAGGCCAACAGTAAAGAGAGTCAAAGTGCAGAAAAATATTAAACAGGCAAAGTTGAAGGCATTTTATCTAAATGCACGTCGCATTCGCAACAAGGTGGATGAATTAATGGCACTAATAGAAGTAAATGGGTATGACGTAATTGCCATTACAGAGGCATGGTTGCAGGGTAACCAAAGCTGGGAACTGAATGTTCCAGGGTACTCAACATTTAGAAGGACAGACAAAAAGGAAAAGGAGGTGTCGTAGCGCTGTTAATAAGGGATGAGATCGGTACGGTAGAGATAAAAGATCTTGGCTCGGCAGATCGTGATGTAGAACTGGAATCAGTTTGGGTGGAGCTAAGAAACAGCAAAGGGTGGAAAACATTGGTGGGGGTTGTGTATAGGCCACCAAACAGTAGTGGTAATGTAGGGCACAGTATCAATCAAGAGATTAGAAGTGCATGTAACAAGGGCAATACGGTAATCATGGGGGACTTTAATCTACATATTGACTGGGCAGATCAAATTACCACTAATGATGTGGAGGATGAATTCTTGGAATGCATGCGAGATGGCTTCCTCGATCAGTATGTGGAGGAACCAACCAGGGAACAGGCTATTCTGGATCTGGTACTGTGTAATGAGAAAGGGCTGATCAATAATCTTGTGGTAAAGGGGCCTTTAGGGACAAGTGACCATAATATGATTGAATTTTACATTAAGTTTGAGAGTGATGTAGTCCAATCTGAAACTATGGTCTTCAATCTAAACAGAGGAAACTACAAGGGTATGAGGGACAAGTTGGCCATGGTAGATTGGGCAACTACACTAAAAGGTATGAAGGTGGACATACAATGGCTAACATTCAAGGAAATAATGCATAATTTGCAACAAACATATATTCCTCTAGGGCATATAAACCCAAAAGGATAAGTGATCCAACCATGTCTAACAAAATAAATTAAAGCCAGTATTACGACAAAGGAGGAAGCTTATAAAGTTGCCAGAAAAAGCAGTCAGCATGAGGATTGGGATCTTTTCAGAAATCAGCAAAGGGGGACCAAGAAATTGATAAAGAAAGGGAAAATGGAATATGAGCACAAACTAGCGAAAAATATAAAAACGGATTGTAAAAGCTTCTATAGGTATATGAAAAGGAAAAGACTGGCGAAGGTAAATGTAGGTCCTTTATAGTCAGAGACGGGAGAATTTATAATGGGGAATGAGGAAATGGCAGAGAAATTAAATAAATACTTTGTTTCTGTCTTCACGGAGGAAGACACAAAAAACCTCCCAGAAATACGAGAAAACCAAGGGTGTGGCGAGAATGAGGAACTTAAAGAAATTATTATTCGTAGAAAAACAGTACTAGCAAAATTAATGGGACTAAAAGTCGATAAATCCCAAGGACCGGATGACCTACATCCTAGGGTTTTGAAAGAGGTGGCCATTGGAATAGTGGACGCATTGGTTGTCATCTTCCAAAATTCTATAGATTCTGTAACGGTTCCTGCAAATTGGAGGATAGCAAATGTAACCCCGCTATTTAAGAAAGGAGGGAGAGAGAAAACGGGGAACTATAGACCTGTTAGCCTCACATCAGTGGTTGGGAAAATGCTGGAATCTATTATAAAGGAGGCAATAACTGGGCACTTAGAAACTAATAGTAAGATTGGGCAGAGTCAACATGGATTTATGAAAGGGAAATCCTGTTTGACAAACCTATAGGAGTTCTTTGAGGATGTAACTAGTGGAGTAGACAAAGAGGAACTGGTAGATGTGGTGTATCTGGATTTTCAGAAGGCCTTCGATAAGGTCCCACACAAGAGGTTGGTGAACAAAATTAGGGCACATGGAATTGGGGGTAATATACTAGCATGGATTGAGAATTGGTTAACAGACAGAAAACGAAGAGTAGGGATAAACGGGTCTTTTTCAGGATGGCAGGCTGTGACTAGTGGGGTACCCCAAGGATCGGTGCTTGGGCCCCAACTATTCCCAATCTATATCAATGATTTGGATGAGGGGACTAAATGTAACATTTCCAAATTTGCTGATGATACAAAGCTAGGTGGCAGTGGCAGTTGCGAAGAGGATGTGAAGAGGCTTCAAGGGGATCTCGACAGGCTCAGTGAGTGGGCAAGAACATAGCAGCTGGAATATAATGTGGATAAATGTGAAGTTAACCACTTTGGTAGAAAAAACAGAAAGGCAGAGTATTTCCTAAATGGTGAAAGATTGGGGAATGCAGATGCTCAAAGGGACCTGGGTGTCCTTGTACAGGTGCAACAAGCCATTAGGAAGGCAAATGGTATGCTGGCCTTCATTACAAGAGGATTTGAGTACAGGAGTAAAGAAGTCTTACTCCAATTATATAGGGCCTTGGTGAGACCACACCTGGAGTACTGTGTACAATTTTGGTCTCCTTACCTAAGGAAGGATATACTTGCCATAGAGGGAGTGCAACGAAGGTTCACGAGATTGATTCCTGGGATGGCGGGACTGTCGTATGAGAAGAGATTGAGTAAACTAGGCCTGTATTCTCTTGAATTCAGAAGAATGAGAGGGGATCTCATTGAAGCATACAAAATTATTACAGGGCTTGATAGGGTGGATGCTGGGAGAATGTTTCCCTTGGCTGGGGAATCTAGAACAGAGGGCTGTGGAGGCTCAGTCATTGGGTATATTCAAAACAGAAGTCGATAGATTTCTGACTAGTAAAGGCATTAAGGGATATGGCGATAGGGCTGGTGAATGGAGTTGAGGCAGAAGATCAGCGGACCGAATGGCCTCCTCCTGCTCCTATTTCTTATGTTCTTATATATTGTGAATAGCTGGGGCCCAAGCACTGATCCCTGCAGTACCTCAGTAGTCACCGCCTGCCACCCCGAAAAAGACCCATTTATTCCTACTCTCTGTTTCCTGTCTGTTGAACAATTTTCTGTTGATCAATCCATGCCAGTATATTACCCTCAATCCCATGTGCTTTAATTTTGCACACTAACCTCTTATGTGGGACTTTATCAAAGGCCTTCTGAAAATCCAAATATACCACATCCACTGGTTCTCCCTTATCTATTCTACGAGTTACATCCTCAAAAAACTCCAGTAGGTTTGTCAAACATGATTTCCCTTTTATAAATCCATGTTGACTTTGTCTAATCCCGTTGATATTTTCGAAGTGTCCTGTTATCACATCCTTTATAATAGACTCCAGCATTTTTCCTACTACTGATGTTAGGCTAACCAGTCTGTAGTTCCCTGTTTTCTCTCTCCCTCCTTTTTTAAATAGTGGGGTTACATTAGCCACCCTCCAATCTGCAGGAACTCTTCCATAATCTATAGAATTTTGGAAGATGACAACCAATGCATCCACTATTTCCACGGCTACCTGTTTTAGTATTCTGGGATGCAGATTATCAGGCCCTGGGGATTTATCAGCTTTCAGTCCCATTAATTTCTCCAGCACTATTTTTTTTACTAATACTAATTTCCTTTAATTCCTCCTTCTCACTAGACCCTTGGTTCCATAGCATTTCTGGGAAGTTATTTGTGTCCTCTTCCGTGAAGACAGAACCACAGTATTTGTTTAATTGTCCTGCCATCTCCTTGTTTCCCATTATAAATTCACCCGTTTCTGACTGTAAGGGACCTACATTTGTCTTCACTAATCTTTTTCTTTTTACATACTTGTAGAAGCTTTTACAATCCGCTTTTATGTTCCTTGCAAGTTTACTCTCCTACTCTCTTTTTCCCCTCTTAATCAGTCTCTTGGTCCTTTTTTGCTGAACTCTAAACTGCTCCCAATCTTCAGGCTTGCTACTTTACCTGGCAACTTTATATGACTCCTCTGTGGATCTAATAATATCCTTAATTGCTTCTCTTCCCACTTCCTCTGGGGTCCTCCAAGGATCTATCCTTGGCCCCCTCCTATTTGTCATCTATATGCTGTCCCTTGGTGACATCATCCGAAAACACGGCGTCAGTTTTCACATGTACGCTGACGACACCCAGCTCTACTTCGCCACCACTTCTCTCGACCCCTCCACGGTCTCTAAATTGTCAGACTGCTTATCCAACATCCAGTACTGGATGAGCTGAAATTTTCTCTGATTAAATATTGGGAAGACCGAAGCCATTGTCTTTGGTCCCCGCCACAAACTCCGTTCCCGAGCCACCGACTCCATCCCTCTCCCTAACATCTGTCTGAGGCTGAACCAGACTGTTTGCAACCTTGGTGTCATATTTGACCCTGAAATGAGCTTCTGACCACACATACGCAGCATAACTAAGACCGCCTATTTCCACCTCTGTAACATCACCCGTCTCTGCCCCTGCCTCAGCTCATCTGCTGCTGAAACCCTCATCCATGCCTTTGCTACCTCTCGACTTGACTATTCCAAAGCACTCCTGGCTGGCCTCCCACATTCTACCCTACGTAAACTTGATTTAATCCAAAACTCGGCTGCCTGTGTCCTAACTCGCAACAAGTCCCATTCACCCATCATCCCTGTGCTTGCTGACCTCCATTGGCTCCCGGTTAAGCAACACCTCGATTTCAAAATTCTCATCCTTGTTTTCAAATCCCTCCATGGCCTCTCCCCTCCCTATCTCTGTAATCCCCTTCAGCCCCACAAACCCCCAAGATATCTGCGCTCCTCAAATTCTGCCCTCTTGAGCATCCCTGATTATAATCGCTCAATCATTGTTGGCCGTGCCTTCAGCTGCCAAGGCCCTAAGCTCTGGAACTTCCTCCCTAAACCTCTCTGCCTCTCTACCTCTCTTTCCTCCTTAAAGACGCTCCTTAAAACCTACCTCCATCTGCCCTAATATCTCCTTATGTGGCTCGGTGTCAAATTTTTGTCTTGTGAAGCGCATTAGGACATTTTACTATGTTAAAGGCACTGTATAAATACAAGTTGTTGTTGTTTATTTATCCACAGTGTGTCATTACTGGCTAGTTTGTTTTTGCTTTTTAGTGGGTTATATTTCTCCTGGACTCTGTTGATCATCGTTTTAAATGATTCCCACTAATGTCCCATTTCTTTGTCAGTAAATGTGTCCAGTTTATTTTCCCTAGTTCCTTTCTCATTCGCTAAAAATCAGCTTTTATCCAGTTTACTGTAAAACGGTGGCTGTTGGGGTTGTGCTCAAAAGTAAAGAAAGAAATGGTGAGTAACTGGTTGATACTAAATTTAAGGGACTTGTGTTTTACTGTGTTCTCACAGGGACACACAGCCATGCTGAATAGTGGAGTCTGGCATCCGAAAATCAAGGAGGAATTCGTGACCTGCTCAAATGACGGGTAGGAATATTCTGGAAACAGAAAATCCCAGAAATGCACAGCAGGTCAGGCAGCAGCTCTAAAGAGAAAGGGGAATGATCCAGAAACTGAAGCTGCCTTTTCTCTTTATAGGTGCTGTGATATACAGCACGGTATAGTGTTGGAGAGAGGGGTGTGAGAGACTCAGAATAAATACTGCACAATATTACCCCACTCACCGGGGTCTGTGAGAGAACATGAATGAATCATAGAAACTTACAACACAGAAGGAGGCCATTTGGCCCATTGTGCCTGTGCTGGCTCTTTGAAAGAGCAGTCGTGCTTAGTCCCACATCCCCGCATTTTGTCTGTAACCCTGTAAGTTCCTCATCCTTAAGTTGTCACGTTATGAGGAGAGATTACATAAATTAGGGTTGTATTCCCTAGAATTTAGAAGGCTAAGGGGTGATCTGATTGAAATTTTCAAGATATTAAGGGGAACAGATGGGGTCGATACAGAGAAACTATTTCCGCTGGTTGGGGATCCTTGGACTAGGGGGGCAAAGTCTAAGAATTAGAGCCAGACCTTTCAAGAGTGAAATTAGGAAACACTTCTACACACAAAGGGTGGTAGAAGTTTGGAACCCTCTTCTGCAAACAGCAACTGATGCCAGATCAATTGTTAATTTTAAATGGGAGATTGTTAGCTTTTTGTTTACCAAAGGTATTAAGGTATATGGAGTTAGGTCGTAGATCAGCCATGATCTCATTGAATGGCGGAACAGGCTCGAGGGGCTGAATGATCTACTCCTGTTCTATGTTCCTATGTTCTTGTATGTTCCTATCCTCAAGTATCCATCCAACTCCCTTTTCAAATAACAACAGAAAACGCTGGAAAAACTCAGCAGGCCAGGCAGCATCCGTGGAGAGAGAAACAGAGTTAACGTTTCAGGTCGAAGACCTTTCGTCAGAACTGGAAATAGCAGGAAATGAAATAGATTTAAGGCAAGGATTAAGCTGGGAAAAGGGGGAGGGGATGAAAGAACAAGAGGAGAGATTAAGAGACATTAAGAGATGATCAAGGCAAGAGGTGGTGTTAATGTGACAGGTTGAGGCTAAAAGAAGTGTGAAATGCACTGGCAGAATGAAGGACAGCTGCCAGCTTCTAGGAGGAAAAAAAAAAGGGGGTGGGGCAAACAAAAGGGTGGATGAAAAAATAAAATATAAATGTGATAGGGGCTGAGGTTACGATCTAAACTTGTTGAACTCGATATTGAGTCCAGAGGGCTGTAACGTGCCTAAACGAAAGATGAGGTGCTGTTCCTCGAGCTTACGCTGAGCTTCCGTGGAACAGTGTAATAGGCCGAGGACGGTGAGGTCAGAGTGGGAGTGGAGCGGAGAATTAAAGTGACAGGCGACCGGGAGCTCGGGGTCCCCCTTACGGACTGAACGTTCCCAGACCTGAAACGTTAACTCTGTTTCTCTCTCCACGGATGCTGCCTGGCCTGCTGAGTTTTTCCAGCGTTGTCTGTTGTTATTTCGGATTTCCAGCATCTGCAGTATTTTGCTATCCCTTTTCAAATAAATGGAATCAGTTTACGCTATCTTTTGAGATAGAGCGTTCCAGATCCCGACAACTCTGAAAACATTTCTCCTCATCTCCCCTCTAGATCTTTTGCCAATGATTTTATATCTCTGACCTCTGGTTATTGACCCACTCGCCAGAGGGAATAGTTTTTCTCTATCGACTCCAGAATTCACTAGATTCTAGAATGGCCCCTGTGGATTGAATGGTAGCAAATATAACCCTGCTGTTCAAGAAAGGAGGGAGAGACAAATCAGGGAACTGCAGGCCAGTTAGCCTGACATCCGTCGTCAGGAAAATGCTAGAATCTATTATATAGAAAGTGGTAACTGGGGAATTAGAAAATCATAATCTGATTAGCAGAGTCAATACGGTTTTATGAAAGGAAAAGCTTGTTTGACGAATCTGTTAGAGTTTTTTGAGGGTGTAACTAGCAGGGTAGTTAACGGGGAACCAGTGGATGTAGTATATTTGGATTTTCAGAAGGCATTCAATAAGGTCGCACATAAGAGGTTGTTGCACAAGATTAGGACTCATGGGATTAGGGATAATAGTCCTCTATATATAAAGGCCAGCATTCCATTAGCCTTTTTGATTATTTTCTGTACCTGTTCATGACATTTTAATGATCTATGTACCTGGACCCCGAGTCTCTTTGGGCATCCACCATTTTTAGCTTTTCACCATTTAGAAAGTACCCTGTTTAATCCTTTTTAGGTCCAAAGACAAAGCAGCCCGCTTGATTGGCACCCCATCCACCACCTTAAACATTCACTCCCTCCACCACCGGCGTACCGTGGCTGCAGTGTGTACCATCTACAAGATGCACTGCAGCAACTCGCCAAGGCTTCTTCGGCAGCACCTCCCAAATCCGCGACCTCTACCACCTAGAAGGATAAGGGCAGCAGGCACATGAGAACACCACCATCTCCAAGTTCCCCTCCAAGTCACACACCATCCTGACTTGGAAGTATATCGCTATTCCTTCATAGTCGCTGGGTCAAAACCCTGGAACTCCCTCCCTAACAGCACTGTTGGGAGTACCTTTACCACACGGACTGCAGCGGTTCAAGAAGGCGGCTCACCACCACCTTCTCAAGGGCAACAAGGGATGGGCAATAAATGCTGGCCATCCCATGAACGAATATTACAAAAAAAATTAGCTTACATTGAAATCCATTTGCCACAATTTTTCCCATTCACTTAATCTATCAATATCTGTTTGTAATTTTATGCCTTCATCTACAATGCCACCTATCTTTGTGTCATCGGCAAATTTGGATATAGAATCATAGAATGGTTTCAGCACGGAAGAAGGCCATTCAGCCTGTCGAGCCCATGCTGGCTCTCTGCAAGATGTAGTTGTAGTGTATTTGGATTTCCAGAAGGCATTCGATAAGGTGCCACATAAAAGGTTACTGCACAAGATAACAGCTCACGGTGTTGGGGGTAATATATTAGCATGGATAGAGGATTGGCTAACTAACAGAAAACAGAGAGTCGGGATAAATGGGTCATTTTCAGGTTGGCAAACTGTAACTAGTGGGGTGCCACAGGGATCAGTGCTGGGGCCTCAACTATTTACAATCTATATTAATGACTTGGATGAAGGGACCGAGTGTACTGTAGCCAAATTTGCTGACGATACCAAGATAGGTGGGAAAGCAAGTTGTGAGGAGGGCACGAAGAGTCTGCAAAGGGATATAGACAGGTTAAGTGAGTGGGCACAAATTTGGCAGATGGAGTATAATGTGGGAAAATGTGAGGTTATCCACTTTGGTACAAAGAATAGAAAAGCAAAATATTATTTAAGTGCAGAGAGACTACAGAATGCTGCGGTACACAAGGATCTGGGGGTCCTCGTGCATGAAACACAAAAAGTTAGCATGCAGGGTACAGCAAGTAATTCGGAAGGCAAATGGAATGTTGGCCTTTATTGCAAGGGCGATTGAGTATAAAAGTAGGAAAGTCTTGCTACAACTGTACAGGGCGTTGGTGAGACCACACCTGGAGTACTGTGTACAGTTTTGGTCTCCTTATTTAAGGAGGGATAAGAACATAAGAAATAGGAGCAGGAATAGAGTGCAGTTTGTCACGGAGTGCAGATCGGAACAGAGTGTTCAGCTGCGAGTTTGGTGAGTGAGGGAGTGAATCTTAAAGGTTAATCTTTTTTTTATAAAATCTAGTCTTGTGTGCTTGAAATTAGCATTTAACTTACTGTTTCAAGTTTTAAGTTTCTTCCAGGCTTGGGCAGGGCTAAGCAAGCTCTGTGCTGGAGAGAGGTGAGAGTAGTTAATTAATTAACTGGTCTAATCTGGTTCTGTAACTGCCAGAGAGCTCACTTATTTAAATCTCAGCAGTATAAATAAGGGAGGCTAGAGTGCAGTTTGTCACTGAGTGCAGCTCGGAACAGTGTGTTAAGCTGCGAGTTTGGTGAGTGAGGGATTTCGGGGAGGGAGGTGTTCCTTTCTTCTATCTTTGTCAGCTTTCAGGACCTGGTGAGTATTTCTACAGTCCAGTCGTTAAAGTAAAAGTAAGGTCTCTAGTTTAGAGTAAGTAGTGTTTAAAGGGAAGTAAGGTCCCTAGTGTATTTAATATTCATAGAAACATAGAAAACATAGAAAATAGGTGCAGGAGTAGACCATTCGGTCCTTCGAGCCTGCACCGCCATTTAATGCGTTCATGGCTGAACATGCTACCTCAGTACCCCATTCCTGCTTTCTCGCCATACCCCTTGATCCCCCTAGTTGTGAGTATTATATCTAACTCCCTTTTGAATATATTTAGCGAACTGGCCTCAACAACCTTCTGTGGTAGAGAATTCCACAGATTCACCACTCTCTGGGTGAAGAAGTTCCTCCTCATCTCAGTCTTAAATGGCTTCCCCTTTATCCTTAGACTGTGACCCCTGGTTTTAGTTTCCCCTAACATTGGAAACATTCTGCCCGCATCTAATTTGTCTAAACCAGTCAGGATTTTAAACGTCTCTATAAGATCCCCCCTCATTCTTCTGAACTCCAGAGGATACAAGTTCAGTTGATCCAGTCTTTCTTGATATGTCAGTCTGGCCATCCCAGGAATCAATCTAGTGAACCTTCGTTGCACTCCCTCAATAGCAAGAATGTCCTTCCTCAAGTTAGGAGACCAAAACTGCACACAATACTCCAGGTGTGGCCTCACCAAGGCCCTGTACAACTGTAGCATCACCTCCCTACTCCTGTACTCAAATCCCCTTGCTATGAAGGCCATCATGCCATTTGCTTTCTTGACTGCCTGCTGCACTTGCCTTCCCACCTTCAGTGACTGATGTACCATGACGCCCAGGTCTCGTTGCACCTCCCCTTTCCCTAATCTGCCACCATTCAGGTAATAGTCTGCCTCCCTATTTTTACCACCCAAGTGGATAACCTCACATTCATCCACATTGTACTTCATCTGCCATACATTTGCCCATTCACCCAACCTGTCCAAGTCACTCTGTAGCCTCCTAGCATCCTCCTCATTGTTCACACTGCCTCCCAATTTAGTGTCATCCGCAAATTTGGAGATATTACAATTAATCCCTTCGTCCAAATCATTAATATATAATGTAAACAGCTGGGGCGCCAGCACCAAACCCTGCGGTACCCCGCTGGTCACTGCCTGCCATTCTGAAAAGTACCCATTTACTCCTACTCTTTGTTTCCTGTGTGCCAACCAGTTCTCAATCCACGTCAACACATTACCCCCAATCCCATGTGCTTTAACTTTGCACACCAATCTCTTGTGTGGGACCTTGTCGAAAGCCTTCTGAAAGTCCAAATACACCACATCTTCTGGTTCCCCCCCGTCCACCCTATTGGAAACATCCTCAAAAAATTCCAGAAGATTTGTCAAGCATGATTTCCCTTTCACAAATCCATGCTGACTTGGACCTATCATGTCGCCACTTTCCAAATGGTCTGTTATGACATCTTTAATAATTGATTCCATCATTTTACCCACCACCGATGTCAGGCTGACCGGTCTATAATTCCCTGCTTTCTCCCTCCCTCCTTTTTTAAAAAGAGGGGTTATATTAGCCACCCTCCACTCCTTCGGAACTGATCCAGAGTCTAAGGAATGTTGGAAAATGATCGTCAATGCATCCACTATTTCCAAGGCCACCTCCTTAAGTACTCTGGGATGCAGACCATCAGGCCCTGGGGATTTATCAGCCTTCAGTCCCATCAATTTCCCCAACACCTTTTCCCGACTGATAAGGATTTCCCTCAGCTCCTCCCTCTTACCAGATCCTTTGATCTCTTTTATTTCCAGAAGGTTGTTTGTGTCCTCCACAGTAAACACCGAACCAAAGTACTTGTTCAATTGATCTGCCATTTCTTTGTTCCCCATTATGACTTCCCCTGTTTCTGACGGCAGGGGACCTACGTTTGTTTTTACTAACCTCTTTCTTTTTACATATTTATAGAAGCTTTTGCAGTCCGTTTTAATGTTCTCCGCAAGCTTCCTTTCATATTTTATTTTCCCTGCCCTAATCAAACCCTTCGTCCTCCTCTGCTGAGTTTTAAAGTTCTCCCAGTCCCCGGGTTTGCTGCTACTTCTGGCCAATTTGTATGCCACTTCCTTGCTTTTAATACTATCCCTGATTTCCCTTGTTAGCCATGGTTGAGCCACCTTCCCTTTTTTATTTTTACGCCAGACAGGGATGTATAATTGCTGTAGTTCATCCATGCGATCTCTAAATGTCTGCCATTGCCCTTCCACTGATAACCCCTTAAATATCGCTTGCCAATCTAACCTCGCCAATTCACGCCTCATACCCTCAAAGTTGCCCTTATTTAAGTTCTGGACCATGGTCTCTGAATTAACTGTTTCCTTCTCCATCCTAATGTAGAACTCCACCATACTATGGTCACTCTTCCCCAAGGGGCCTCGCACCACAAGATTGCTGATTAGTCCTTCCTCATTACACAACACCCAGTCCAGGATGGCCTCCCCTCTAGTTGGTTCCTCAACATATTGGTTTAGGAAACCATCCCTTAAACACTCTAGGAAATCCTCCTCCACCGTATTGCTTCCAGTTTGAGTAGCCCAATCTATATGCATATTAAAGTCACCCATGATAACTGCTGCGCCTTTTTTGCATGCACCTCTGATTTCCTGTTTCATACCCTCCCCCACCTCACTACTACTGTTTGGAGGTCTGTACACAACCCCCACTAACGTTTTCTGCCCTTTGGTGTTCTGCAGCTCAACCCATATTGATTCCACATCCTCCAAGCTAATGTCCTTCCTAGCTATTGCATTAATCTCCTTTTTAACCAGCAATGCTACCCCACCCCCTTTTCCTTTTATTCTATCCTTCCTGAATGTTGAATACCCCTGGATATTCAGTTCCCAGCCTTGATTGTTCTGGAGACACGTCTCTGTAATCCCAATCACATCATATCCGTTAACATCAATTTGCACAGTCAATTCATCCACCTTATTACGGATACTCCTTGCATTAAGACACAGAGCCTTTAGGCTTGTTTTATTAACACCCTTTGTCCTGTTAGACTTATGATTTAGTATGGCCCTTTGTGTTTCTTGCCTTTGTTTACTCGGATTTCCCTTATTGTTTCTCACCCTTCTAACATTTGTTTCTGACTGCATATTACTTCCCCCTGTTTCGCTACATAGGTTCCCATTCCCCTGCCATATTAGTTTAAATCCTCCCGAACTGCCTTAGCAAATATTACCCCGAGGACATCGGTTCCAGTCCTGCCCAAGTGCAGACCGTCCCTTTCTTCAATTTAAAGGGAGTGAATTATGGGTAGGACATGGCAGGGCAGCTCGGCAGCGTGGAGTGCTCCTCCTGTGCTATGTGGGAAGTCAGGGACACTTTAGGTGTCCAGGGCGAACACATGTGCAGGAAGTGTCTCCAGCTGCAGCTAATCGAAATCCGTGTTTCGGAGCTGGAGCTTCGGCTGGAGTCACTGTGGAGCATCCGCGAAGCTGAGATCTTCGTGGATAGCACGTTTAACGAGGTGGTCACACTGCAGGTAAAGAGTGCACAGGCAGACAGGAAATGGGTGACCGCCAGACAGAGTAAAGAACTAGGAAGGTCGTGCAGGAGTCCCCTGGGTCCATCTCCCTCTCCAACAGATTTTCCGTTTTGGATACTGCTGGGGGAGATGGTTTCTCAGGGGAATGCAGCAAGAGCCAAGTCCGTGGCACTACGAGTGGCTCAGCTGCACAGGAGGGGAGGAAAAAGAGTGGGAGAGCAACAGTGATAGGGGATTCTATCGTAAGGGGAACAGAAAGACGTTTCTGTGGCTGCAGACGTGACTCCAGGATGGTATGTTGCCCTCCTGGTGCCAGGGTCAAGGATGTCACTGAACGGCTGCAGGGCATTCTGAAGGGGGAGGACGAACAGTCAGAGGTCGTGGTTCACATTGGTACCAACGACATGGGTAGAAAGAGGGATGAGGTCCTGCAACAAGAATTTAGGGAGCTCGGTAGCAGATAATAAAGCAGGACCTCAAAGGTTGCAATCTCTGGATTACATAGAAACATAGACATAGAATCTAGGAGCAGGAGTAGACCATTCGGCCCGTCGAGCCTGCTCCACCATTCAATACGATCATGGCTGATCATTCAAATCCAGTACCCTGTCCCTGCTTTAATCCCCACAGTACACATATCCCACCCTACCCCTGTAACCCCACGTATTTAATTCCCCCTAACATATCCCATCCTATCCCCATAACCCTGCATATTTAATCCCCCCCTAACACTAAGGGTAATTACTCACGGTGCCACGTGCTAGTGAGTATAGGAATAGGAGGATAGAGCAGATGAATGCGTGGCTAAAGAGTTGGTGCAGGAGGGAGGGCTTTAGTTTCCTGGATCACTGGGTCTGCTTCTGGGGAAGGTGGGACCTGTACAAGTCAGACGGGTTGCACCTGAACCGGAACGGGACCAACATCCTTGCGGGGAGGTTTGCTAGTACTGTTGGGGGGGGTTTAAACTAACTTGGCAGGGGGGTAGGATATGGAGTGGAGCTATAGTAGGGGGTGATGCACAGCCAAATATAGAGGAAAAAACAAGTCAGCCTGGAAGGCAGAGCAAATATGTAACGGCACAAGGGAGTATGACAAGCCTGGATGGCATTTATTTTAATGCAAGGAGTCTTGCGAGTAAGGCAGATGAATTGAAGGTGTTGATGAACACATGGGAGTATGATATTGTTGCTATCACAGAGACATGGCTGAGGGAGGGGCAGGACTGGCAGCTCAATATTCCGGGGTACAGAATCTTCAGGCGAGACAGAGGGGGGTGTAAAAGAGGAGGGGGTGTCGCAATATTAATCAAGGAGTCAATTACTGCTGCAAGGAGGGATGATATCTTAGCAATTTTCTCTAATGCGGCCATATGGATAGAACTTAAAAACAAAAAGGGGACAAGCACTTTGCTGGGAGTGTACTATAGGCCCCCAAACGGTCAGGGGGAGATAAAGGAACAGATATGTAGGCAAATCTCAGTGAGTTTGGAAATAATAGGGTAATAATAGTAGGGGATTTCAACTTCCCCAATATTAACTGGGATAGTCAGAGTGTGAAAGGCTTAGAGGGTGCGGAATTCTTAAAGTGCATCCAGGAGAGCTTTTTAAGCCAGCATGTAGAAAGTCCTACAAGAGAGGGGCGGTACTGGACCTAATTCTAGGGAATGTAGCCGGGCAAGTGGTGGAAGTGTCAGTAGGAGAGCATTTTGGTGACGGTGACCATAATTCGGTGAGATTTAAGGTAGTCATGGAAAAGGACAAAGATGGACCGGAAATAAAGGTTCTAAATTGGGGGAAGGCCGATTTTAATATGATAAGGCAGGATCTGGCCAAAGTGAACTGGGATCAGCTACTTATAGGAAAATCCACATCAGAGCAGTGGGAGTCTTTCAGAAAGGAAATAGAGAGAGTACAACGCCAACATGTTCCCGTAAAGGTCAAGGGTGGGACCAACAAGCCCAGGAGAACCCTGGATTTCAAGGGATATACAAGAGTGGATTAGGAAAAGAAGGGAGGCTTTTGGCAGATACAAAGTACTAAAAACAGTGGAAGCCCTAGAGGAGTATACAAAGTGCAGGGGGGTACTTAAAAAAGAAATTAGGAGAGCGA
Organism: Squalus acanthias; assembly: GCA_030390025.1. Classification (NCBI taxonomy): domain Eukaryota; kingdom Metazoa; phylum Chordata; class Chondrichthyes; order Squaliformes; family Squalidae; genus Squalus; species Squalus acanthias. The sequence continues at coordinate 266,295,568 of CM059425.1, forward strand.
AGAGGGGGCATGAAAAAACACTGGCGGGCAAAATAAAAGAAAATCCCAAGGTGTTTTATAAGTATATTAAGGGCAAGAGGATAACCAGGGAAAGAGTAGGGACCATTAGGGACCAAAGTGGCAATCTGTGTGTAGAGCCGGAAGATGTACGTGAGGTTTTAAATGAATATTTTGCATCTGTGTTCACTATGGAGAAGGACAATGTTGGCATAGAAATCAGACGGGGAGATTGTGATATACGTAAACAAATTAGTATTGAGAGGGGGGAGGTACTAGCGGTTTTAGCGGGCTTAAAAGTGGATAAATCCCCAGGCCCAGACGAGATGTATCCCAGGCTGCTGTGTGAGGCAAGGGAGGAGATTGCAGGGGCTCTGACACAAATTTTCAGAACCTCTCTGGCCACAGGGGAGGTGCCAGAGGACTGGAGAACAGCTAACGTAGTACCATTATTCAAGAAGGGTAGTAGGGATAAACCAGGGAATGACAGACCAGTGAGCCTAACATCAGTGGTAGGGAAATTATTGGAAAAAATTCTGAGGGACAGAATTAGTCTCCACTTGGAGAGGCAAGGATTAATCAAGGATAGTCAGCATGGCTTTGTCAGGGGGAGATCATTTCTAACCAATTTGATTGAATTTTTCAAGGGGCTGACTAGGTGTGTGGATGAGGGTAGTGCAGTTGATGTCGTCTTCATGGACTCCAGTAAGGCTTTTGACAAAGTCCCACATGGGAAACTGGTCAAGAAGGTAAGAGCCCATGGGATCCAGGGCAATTTGGCACATTGGATCCAAAATTGGCTTAATGGCAGGAGGCAGAGGGTGATGGTCGAAGGTTGTTTTTGTGACTGGAAGCCTGTGTCCAGTGGTGTACCGCAGGGATCGGTGCTGGGTCCTTTGCTGTTTGTAGTGTACATTAATGATTTAGATATGAATGTAGGAGGTATGACACGAAAATTGGTGGAGTGGTAAATCGCAAGGAGGGAAGCCTCAGGCTACAGGACAATATAGACGGGTTGGTTGGATGGGCAGAACAGTGGCAAATGGAATTTAACCCTGAAAAGTGTGAGGTGATGCATTTTGGGAGGATGAACAAGGCAAGGGAATACACAATGAATGGTAGGATCCTAGGAAGGACAGAGGATCAGAGGGACCTTGGTGTGCATGTACATAGATCCCTGAAGGCAGCAAGACAGGTAGATAAGGTGGTTAAAAAGGCATATGGGATACTTGCCTTCATTAGCCGAGGCATAGAATATAAGAGCAGGGAGGTTATGATGGAGCTGTACAAAACGCTAGTTAGGCCACAGCTGGAATACTGTGTTCTGGTCGCCACACGATCGGAAGGAGGTGATTGCATTGGAGAGGGTGCAGAGGAGATTCACCAGGATGTTACCTGGGCTGGAGCGCTTCAGCTATGAAGAGAGACTGGACAGGCTGGGGTTGTTTTCCTTAGAGCAGAGAAGGCTAAGGGGGGACCTGATTGAGGTGTACAAAATTATGAGGGGCATAGATAGGGTTGAAAGAGGGGAACTTTTTCCCTTGGTGGACGGGTCAATAACCAGGGGGCATAGTTTCAAGGTAAGGGGCAGGAGGTTTAGAGGGAGTTTGAGGAAAAACTTTTTCACCCAGAGGGTGGTTGGAATCTGGAACTCACTGCCTGAAAGGGTGGTAGAGGCAGGAACCCTCACAACATTCAAGAAGTATTTAGATGAGCACTTGAAACTCCATAGCATACAAGGCTACGGACCAAGTGCTGGAAAATGGGATTAGAATAGACAGGGCTTGATGGCCGGCGTGGACATGATGGGCCGAAGGGCCTCTTTCTGTGCTGTATGACTCTGTGACTCTAATAGGCCACTTGGCCCCTCGAGCCTGCTCCGCCATTCAATAAGATCATGGCTTATCTTGGGCTCAAAGCCACTTCCCTGCCCGGATATACTTGCATTGGAGGCAGTTCAGAGAAGGTTCACTTGGTTGATTCCTGAGATGAAGGGGTTGGCTTATGAGGAAAGGTTGAGCAGGTTGGGCCTATACTCATTGGAGTTCAGAAGAATGAGAGGTGAACTTATTGAAACATATAAGATTCTGATGGGGCTTGGCAGGGTAAATGCTGAGAGAATGTTTCTCCTTGTGGGGGAATCTAGAACTAGGGGGCATAGTTTCAGGATAAGGGGTTGCCCATTTAAGACGGAGATGAGGAGGAATTTCTTCGCTGAGGGTCGTGAATCTTTGGAATTCTCTACCCCAGAGAGCTGTGAAGGCGGAGTCAGTGAATATATTCAAGGCAGAGATAGACAGATATTTGAAGTACAGGGGAGTTGAGGGTTATGGGGAACAGGCAGGAAAGTGGAGTTGAGGCCGGTATCAGATCAGCCATGATCTTATTGAATGGCGGAGCAGGCTCGAGGGGCCGAATGGCCGACTCCTGCTCCTATTTCTTATGTTCTTCTGTTCTAAGAGCACTTCAGCTAGCCCCTTTCCCCGTAGCCCTGCAAATGTTTTTCCTTCAGGTACTTATCCAACTCCATTTTGAAAGCCATGATTGAGTCTGCCTCCACCTTCTCCTCTTAGGCAGTCCCTTGGAACCGAGGATGACTTGCTTCCACATTAAAAATGAGTTCTCAGGTGGCTGATGAGTCCATTGCGGGGCCGACAGTCTCTGTCACAGGTGGGGCAGACGGTGGTTGAAGGGGCGGGTGGGTGGGGTGCTTGGGTTGACGTGCGCTCGTTCCACTGCTGGTGCTTGGCTTCCGCTTGCTCCCGGCGAAGAGACTCGAGGTGTTCGGCGCCTTCCCGGATGTTTCTCCTCCACTTTGCGCGGTCTTGGGCCAGGGATTCCCAGGTGTCTGTGGGGATGTTGCACTTTTTCAAGGAGGCTTTGAGAGTGTCCTTGAAGCGTTTCCTCTGCCCACCTGGGGCTCTCCTGCCATGTCGGAGCTCCGAGTACAGCGCTTGTTTTGGGAGTGTCGTATCGGGCATGCGGACGATGTGGCTCGTCCATCGGAGCTGATTGAGCGTGGTCAAAGCTTCGATGCTGGGGATGTTGGCTTGAACGAGAACACTGACGTTGGGCGCCTATCCTGCCAATGGATTTGCAGGATCCTGTGGAGGCAGCGTTGGTGGTACCTCTCCAGTGCTTTGAGGTGCCTGCTGTACATGGTCCATGTCTCTGAAGCATACAGGAGAGCGGAAATCACTACTGCTCTGTAGACCATGAGTTTGGTGCTGGGTTTGAGGTCCTGGTCTTCAAACACTCTCTTCCTCAGGCGACCGAAGGCTGCACTGGCACACTGAAGGCGGTGTTGGACTTCGTCATCGATGTTTGCCTTTGTTGACAGTAGGCTCCCGAGGTATGGAAAGTGGTCCACGTTGTCCAAGGCCTTGTCGCCAAAATGCATCACCTCACACTTCTTTGTATTAAATTCCATCTGCCACTTGTCTGCCCATTCTGCTAGCCTTTCTATGTCCTGTTGCAGTCGATTGGTATCATCCTCACTGTTTGCCACATCCCCAAGTTTGGGGTCATCGGCAAATTTAGAAATTCTACTCTGAATTCCAATATCCAGGTCATTTATATCAATATAAATATATAAATATATATATATATATATATCAAAAAAGCAGTGGCCCCAGCACTGACCCTTGGGGAACACCACTGTCTACCATCCTCCAGTCTGAAAAACAGCCATTTACCACAACTCGCTATTTTCTGTCCTTTAGCCAGTTCCTTATCCAAGCTGCCACTGACCCACCTATTCCATGAGCCTCAATTTTGTTAACCAGCCTTCTGTGTGGCACTTTGTCAAACACCTTCCGAAAATCCATGTTGACAACATCCATTGCATTCCCTTCATCAATCCTCCCTATTACTTCATCAAAAAATTAAATTAGATTAGTCAAGCACGATCTGCCTTTTACAAATCTGTGTTGGCTCTCCTTAATTAGCTTAAACCTCTCCAAGTGCCCGTTAATTTTTTCCTTGATTATTGTTTCTAAAACTTTACCCACCACTGATGTTAAACTGTAGTTACTAGGATTGTCCTTACACCCTTTCTTGAACAATGGTGTCACATTTGCCACTTTCCAATCCTCATCTGGGGAAGCTTAGAAAATTATGGCAATCCCTTCTGCTATCTCCTCCCACAATTCCCTTAGCAACCTGGGATGCAAGCCATCTGGACCAGGCGACTTGTCCACTCTAAGCATACCCAGCCTTTCTAGTACATCCTGTGTGTCAATTTTCACCCCTTTCATTGCTTCTACCTTATCCACTTCTACCGATATTTTGTCAGCATCCACCTCCTTAGTAAACACCGATACAAAGTACTCATTGAGTATTCTAGCCTTGCCCTGCGCCTCAAATGCGAATATCATCCTCTTTGTCTCCAATAGGCCCCACCCTGCCTGTTACTACCCGCTTAATGTTTACATGCCGGTAGAAGATTTTTGGGTTCCCTTTAATGTTAACCGCCATTCTACTCTCATATTCTCTCTGCCAATCTTATTTTCATCTTCACATCCGCTCTGAACTTATTGTATTTGGTCTGGTTCTTCCTTGAAGAATTCACCTGACATGCATCATACATCCTCTTTTTCTGTTTCATTATCTTCTCCATCTCCCTCGTCATCCAAGGAGCCCTTGCTTTCATTCCCTTACCCTTCCCTCTTGTTGGAATGTACCTAGCCTGTACTTGCAACATCTCCTCCTTAAAGATCTCACATTGTTCCGTTACAGTTTTTCCTGTCAGTCTTTGGTTCCATTTAACCCTGGCTAGATCCTTTCGCATCCCATTGAAGTTAGCCCTATTCCAGTTTAGAAGTTCCACTCTAGATTGTTCCTTGCTCCTCTCCATTGCTAATCTAAATCTTATACGATGATCACTCGTACCCAAGTGTTCTCCCAGACACTTGGTCGACCTGGCCCACCTCATTCCCCAGCGCCAGATCCAGCAATGCCTCGTTCCTAGTTGGGCCAAGAACATATTGGTCAAGGAAATTCTCCTGAACACATTTCAGAAATTCCTCCCCCTCCTTTCCCTTTACCCTAGCATTATCCCAATTGATATTTGGGTAATTAAAGTCCCCAATATCACCACTCTATAGCTCTTGCATATCTCTGCGATTTCCCAGCAGATTTGCTCCTCTACCTCCCTCTCACTATTTGGAGGCCGATAGAATACCCCCAATAGCGTGATCATACCCTTTTTGCTCCTCAACTCTAACCAAATGGATTCTGTCCTTGTCCCCTCAAGAACATCCTACCTTTCCAACACTACAATGTCTTCCTTAATCAGCACTGCCACCCCACCTCCCTTTTTTCCTTCCCTATCTTTTCTGAACACCTTGTACCCTTGAATATTAAGTGCCCAGTCCTCACCGTTTTTAAGCCACGTTTCCGTTATTGTCACAACATCATATTGCCACACAACTAATTGTGCTTGTAGCTCACCAACCTTATTCACCACACTTTGTGTGTTTACGTACATGCATTCTAAACTCATTTTTGAATTTTTCGTAGTCTTTCTTACTCTGCTCCTATCTAATGTGGTACTACTTCCGCCTCTAGTACTACTTTCTTCTCTAGTACTATCCAACACACACACTCTTATATGCACCTTTTTCCTCTTTTCTTCTTCTATATGCTGGTGCCCATCCCTCTGCCAAGTTAGTTTAAACCCTGCCCAACAGCACTTGGAAACTTCCCCGCGAGAATATTCGTCCCGGCTCTGTTGAGGTGTACCCGTCCGGCTTGTAGAGGTCCCACCTTCCCCAGAAATGGTCCCAATGCCTCAGGAATCTAAAGCCCTCCCTCCTGCACCATCTCTCTAGCCAATCATTCATCTTTTCTATCCTCCTATTACTGTACTCACTAGCACGTGGCACCGGGAGTAAACTGGAGATTACTACCTTTGAGGTCCTGCTTTTTAATCTCTCTCCTAGCTCCCTAAACTCTGCCTGCAGGACCTCATCCCTCTTTCTGCCTATGTCGTTGGTACCAATATGGACAATGACCTCTGGCTGTTCACCCTCCCCCCTCAGAGTGTCCTGCAGTCGCTCAGTGACATCCTTGAACCTGGCACCAGGGAGGCAACATACCATCCTGGAGTCACGCCTACGGCCGCAGAAACGCCTGTCTGCTCCCCTAATTATTGAATCCCCTACCAGTATTGCTCTTCCACTCTTTTTTCCTCCCCCCTGTGCACCTGAGCCACCCGTGGTGCTGTGGACTTTACTCTGGCTGTACTCCCCAGAGGAACCATCGCCCTCACCAGTACTCAGAACAGAATACTGGTCGGAGAGCGCGATGCACTCCGGGGACTCCTGCACTACCTGCCTGGTCGTCCTCTTCTGTGTGGCGGTCACCCATTCCCTCTCTGCCTGCACACTCTTAAGCTGAGGGGCGACTACCTCTGGAAACGTGCTGTCCACATAACTCTCAGCCTCGCGGATGCACCGCAGTGACCCAAGCCGCCGCTCAAGCTCCGAAACCCGGAGCTCGAGTTGCTGTAGCTGGCGACACTTCCCGCACATGTGGTCACATGTGAACGCACGAAGCATAGTAAACAAGGTTGGTGAGCTGCAGGCGCAAATTGCCACATGGGAATATGATGTCGTGGCAATATACTGGATATAAAGTGTTCAGGAAAGATAGGGAGGGAAAGATAGGAGGTGGTGCGGCAGTATTGGTTAAGGAGAATATTACAGTGCTGGAGAGGGAGGATGTCCTGGAGGGGTCAAGGCCAGAATCTATATGGCTAGAGTTAAGAAATAATAGAGGTGCCATTACACTACTAGGTGTATTCTATAGGCCACCAACTACTGTAGTGGGAAAAATATGGAGGAGCAAATTTGCAGAGAAATTACAGAGAGATGCAAGAACTATAGAGTAGTGATAATGGGGGACTTCAACTATCCTAATATATACTGGGATAGTAATAGTGTAAAGGGCAGAGAGGGGGAAGAATTTCTGAAGTATATTCAGGAGAACTTTCTTGATCAGTATGTTTCCGGCCCAACGAGGAAGGAGGCATTGCTGGATCTGGTTCTGGGGAATGAGGTGGTAGGTCAAGTGGAGCAAGTGTCAGTAGGTGAACATTTAGGGAACAGTGATCATAGTATCATAAGGTTTAGATTAGCTATGGAAAAGGACAGGGAGCAATCTGAAGTAAAAATACTTAATTGGAGGAAGGCCAATTTCAGTGGGATGAGAACAGATCTGGCCCGGGTAAATTGGAATCAAAGATTGGCAGGCAAAACTGTAGTGGAACAATGGGCTGCCTTTAAAGAGGAAATAGTTCGGGTACAGTCAAGGTACATTCCCACTAAGGGGAAAGGTAGGGCAACTAAAGTCAGCTCCCTGGATAACCAAAGAGATAGAGAGTAAGATGAAGCAGAAAAAGAGCGCGTATGACAGATGTCAGGTCGAGAACACATCTGAGAATCAGGCTAAATATAGAAAGTTCAGAGGAGAAGTGAAAAAGAAAATAAGAGTGGCAAAGAGAGGGTATGAGAATAGAATGGCAGCTAACATAAAATGGAAATCCAAAACTCTTCTATCGACATATAAATAGTAAACGGGTAGTAAGAGGAGGGGTGCAGCCGATTAGCGACTAAAAAGGAGACCTATGCATGGAGGCAGAGGGTATGGCTGAGGTGCTAAATGAGTACTTTGCATCCATCTTCACCAAGGAAGAAGATGTTGCCATAGACATAGTAAAGGAGGAGGTAGAGGAGATACTGGATGGGATAAAAATTGATAGAGGAGGTACTAGAAAGGCTGGCTGTACTTAAAGTAGATAAGTCACCAAGACCAGATGGGATGCATCCTCGGATGCTGAGGGAAGTGAAGCAAGAAATTGCAGAGGTATTGGCCATAATCTTCCAATCCTCCTTAGAAACAGGGGTGGTGCCAGAGGACTGGAGAATTGCAAATGTTAACACCCTTGTTCAAAAAAGGGTGTTAAGATAAACCCAGCAACTACAGGCCAGTCAGTTTAACCTCGGTAGTGGGGATGCTTTTAAAAACAATAATCTGGGACAAAATTAACAGTCACTTGGACAAGTGTGGATTAATTAAGGAAAGCCAGCACGAATTTGTTAAAGGCAAATCGTGTTTAACCAACTTGATCGAGCCTTTTGATGAGGAAACAGAGAGGGTTGATGAGGGCAATGCGGTTGACGTGGTGTACATGGATTTCCAAAAGGTGTTCGGCAAAGTGCCACACAATAGGCTTGCCAGCAAAGTTGAAGCCCATGGAATAAAAGGGATAGTGGCAGCATGGATACGAAATTGGCTAAGTGACAGGAAACAGAGTCGTGGTGAATGGTTGTTTTTCGGACTGGAGGAAGGTGTACCGTGGTGTTCCCCCGGGGTCAGTTCTAGGACCACTGCTTTTTATGATATATATTAATGACTTGCATGTGGGTGTACAGGGCACAATTTCAAAATCTGCAGATGACTCAAAACTTGGAAGTATAGTGAACAGTGAGGAGGAGAGTGATAGACTTCAAGAGGTGGAATGGGTGGACACGTGGCAGATGAAATTTAATACAGAAAAGTGTGAAGTGATACATTTTGGTAGAAAGAATGAAGAGAGGAAATATAAACTAAAGGGTACAATCCTGAAGGGGTGCATGAACAGAGAGACCTGGGGGTATATGTGTACACATCGTTGAAGGTGGCAAGGCAGGTTGAGAAAGCAGTTAAAAAAGCTTACGGGATCCTAGACTTCATAAATAGAGGTATAGAGTACAAAAGTGTGGAAATTGTGATGAACCTGTATAAAACACTGGTTCGGCCTCAACTGGAGTATTGTGTCTAATTCTGGGCACCGCACTTTAGGAAGGATGTGAAGGCCTTCGAGAGGGTGCAGAAAAGATTTGCGAGAATGATTCCAGGGATGAGGGCCTTCAGTTACGTGGATAAACTGGAGAAGCTGGGGTTGTTCTCCTTAGAGCAGAGAAGATTGAGAGGAGATTTGATAGAGGTGTTCAAAATCATGAGGGGTTTGGACAGAGTAGATAGAGAGAAACTATTCCCATTGGCAGAAGGGTCAAGAACCAGAGGACACAGATTTAAGGTGATTGGCAGAAGAACCAAAGGTGACATGAGGAAAAACTTTTTTACTCAACGAGTGGTTAGGATCTGGAATGTACTGCCTGAAAGGGTGGTGGAGGCACCGAATAATAACCTGAAGGTCCCGCGTTTGCAGCTTCGAGGCTTCTCCCAGTCACAGGTCCAGGCTAACGGCCGCCATCTTTGTGCAGGAAGGCGGGAGGTTCAGCGCGCCGCCATCTTGATTCAGAGGCCCAGAAGCAGGGACGGGATGAGCAGCAAGGCCGGGACCTAGGAGCGAGGATAAGGCCCAGGAGCGAGGACGAGGCCCAGGAGCCGGAACGGGAGGCGCAGCGAGGTCGGGGACGGGACCCAGGAGCGAGGTCGGGACCCAGGAGTGAGGACGAGGCCCAGGAACAGAGATGGGAGGAGCGGCGAGGACGGGGCCCAGGAGCAAGGTCGAGGCCCAGGAGTGGCGCAGCGTGGATCAGCAGTGGGGTCGGGGCCCAGGGAAGGTGCAGCACGGGCCAACAACGAGGTCGGGAGGATCACACTGCATCCTATGAAACCCAGGCAGAGAGGACCTGAGGGAAGGAGGGAGGAGGACAGTAGGAGGAGTATGTTTGTGTGTGTGTGCTAGGCCGATGTAGCAGAGCCTGGTCTCCAATCGTCTTGGATCCCCTTGCCATTGGACCAAGACCTTGCTCTGTCAAGCCCATGTGGTAGCTGGTGTGCAACGGCCACCCCACAATAAAAGAATTCACGCGCAGGCATCTTCCACCCTTTAAAAAAAAGAATTTTGGGACCTGGAACGTCAGGACCCTCATGGATAACCCCAACAGCGACAGGCCGGAACGCCGTACTGCTATCGTTGCCCGGGAGCTCAGACGTTTCGACATAGACATCGCCGCCCTAAGCGAGACCCGGCGGGCAGGGGAAGGCCAGCTCAAGGAGCAAAGCGGTGGTTACACCTTCTTCTGGAAAGGCAAACCTGAAGAAGAACACCGCCTCCATGGGGTAGGCTTCGCCATAAAAAATGAGCTAGTTGGGCATCTCCAAGACGCCCCTTGCGGAATAAACGAACGCCTCATGACTCTTCGGCTCACTACGGTCATCAGTGCATACACCCCAACATTGGAAGCCACAAACGAGACCAAAGATGAATTCTACTCCAGCCTTGAACAATCCCAGTCCCGAATCCCAATGGGCGACAAGCTGATCCTCTTTGGCGAATTTAACGCCAGAGTTGGAAAGACACAGACCTCTGGGGAGGTGTGATTAGCAGAGAGGGGGTAGGGAAAGCCAACTCCAACGGTTCCCTCCGCCTGACGAAATGCTTACAACATGGCCTTGTCATAACCAACACCTTGTTCCGTCCGAGACAAGTACAAGGCTTCATGGCAACACCCTCGCTCCAAGCACTGGCATCTGCTGGACGACGTCATCATCTGAGCGAGGGACCGCAAGGACATCCGCATCACCCGCGCCATGACAGGAGCTGACAACTGCTGGACAGACCACCGCCTAATCTGCTGTGTCATCTCCATCAATGTAGCCCCAAAACAGCGGCGGCAACAGAAACAATGCCGCAGGAAAATCAACACTGGAGCACTCAAAGACCCTGCTAAGAAAGCCCTATTCAGCCTGCGCCTCATAACCAACCAGACGACTCCCAGTGATTCAGAGACAGAGTGCCCACAGCGCCTGGTCTGCACTCATGGACTCCATAATCAGCACCTGTGAAGAGACGCTCGATCACTCGACCAGGAAACACCAAGACTGGTTCGACGAGAACGACCAGGAGATCCAGAAGCTAATAAGCCGCAAGCGCAAGGCATTCCTGATCTGGAAACAGCAACAGAACTCGAGAGCAAGAAAGCAGCTCTACAGACGCCTGAAGGCTGAGGTCCAACAAAAAACTCGCGACCTAAAGAACAGATGGTGGGTGGAGAAAGCGCAGGAGATCCAGCAGCTAGCCGACAACCACGACGTGCGTGGATTCTTTAGCGCAGTCAAGACCACCTAGCGCCCAAGGTCCTACCCCACTGCGGGCCAAGAACGGAGAGGCACTCATCAAGGACAGAGAGGCAGTCAGTGCCCGCTGGAAGGAGCACTTCGAAGATCCCTTAACCGAGACTCTGTCTTCGACGTGAGTGTCCTCAACTCCATCCCGCAGCATGCTACCCGCCACCACCTCAGCACAACCCCAGCCCGGCATGAGGTTGAAAAGGCCATCCGACAACTGAAGAACAACAAGGCCTCAGGAGCAGATGGAATCCCCGCCGAGGCACTAAAGCATAGCGGAGAAGCACTATTGGCGCGAATACATGAACTCATTTCTCTTCTTTGGAAGGAGGAGAGCATGCCAGGGAATCTCAGATGCCGTAACTGTGACCATCTGCAAGAAAGTCCGATTGCGGTAATTACAGAGGAGTTTCCCTGCTGTCTACCACAGGGAAAGTCATCGCAAGAATCCTCCTCAATCGCCTTCTCCCAGTGGCCGAAGAGCTCCTCCCAGAGTCGCAATGCAGATTCCGCCCACTAAGGGGCACAATGGACATTATCTTCACCGTGCGTCAAATACAAGAGAAATGCAGGGAACAGCACCAACCGCTGTACATGGCCTTCTTTGACCTCACAAAGGCCTTCGACACTGTCAACCGTGAGGGATTATGGAGTGTCCTCCTCAAATTCGGCTGCCCTCAAAAGTTTGTCACCATCCTCCGCCTGCGTCACGATGACATGCAAGCCGTGATCCTGACCAATGGATCCACCACAGACCCAATTCACGTACGTCAAGCAAGGCTGTGTCATCACACCAACGCTCTTCTCGATCTTCCTTGCTGCAATGCTCCATCTCACCCTCAGTAAGCTCCCCGCTGGAGTGGAGCTAATCTACAGAACAAACGGGAAACTGTTCAACCTCCGTCGCCTCCAGTCCAGATCCAAGGTCGTCCCATCCTCTGTCATCGAATTACAGTATGCAGACGACGCTTGCGTCTGCGCACACTCGGAGGTCGAACTCCAAACCATCGTCAACACCTTCACCGAAGCGCATGGGCCTTACACTAAACATCCGTAAGACAAAGGTCCTCTACAAACCTGCCCCCGCCACACAGCACTGCCGCCCGATTATCAAAATCCACGACGAGGCCTTGGCCGACGGAAGTGGTGGAAGTGGAGACACTCAATGTTTTCAAGGGGAGACTGGATAGGCACTTAAGGGAAATAAACTTGCAGGACTACGGGGTTAGAGCGGGGGAATGGGACTGACTGGATTGCTCTACAGAGAGCTGGTGCAGACTCGATGGGTCGAATGGCCTCCTTCTGTGCTGTTATGGCTCTATGACATACACATACATACACTGTAAACCTACCTTAGATTGTCCTGTGTTCTCTCATAGTCTGACCCGACCTAATACCTTACTATTTCTTATTTAAGTGCTATCCGTCTCTCCCAATCATTTGTGCTCTTTGTTTCTCCTTTCTAATGCTACATCTTGGTGCCCATCCCCCTGCCAACTTAGTTTAAACCCTCCCCAACAGCACCAACAAATCTCCCCGCGAGGATATTGGTACCGGCTCTGTTGAGATGCAACCCGTCCGGCCTGTTCAGGTCTCGCCTCCCCCAGAATCAGCCCCAGTGCCCCAGGAATCTGAAGCCCTCCCTCCTGCACCATCTCTCCAGCCACACATTGAACTGCTTTATCCTCCTATTTCTATACTCACTTGCGAGTGGCACTGGGGGTAATCCAGAGATTACTACCTTTGAGGTCCTGCTTTTTAATCTCTTTCCTAGCACCCTGAAATCTGCCTGCAAGACCTCATCCCTCTTTCTGCCTATGTCGTTGGTGCCAATATGGACCACGACCTCTGGCTGTTCACCCTCCCCCCACCCCCCCCACCCCGCCCTCAGAATGTTCTGCAGCCGCTCGGTGATATCCTTAACCCTGGCACCAGGGAGGCAACATACCATCCTGGAGTCACGTCTGCGGCTGCAGAAACGCCTGTCTGCTCCCCTAACTATCAAATCCCCTACCACTATTGCTTTCCCTGTCTTCCTCCTCCCCTCCCCTGTACAGCTAAGCCACCCGTGGTGCCGTGGACTTGGCCCTGGCTATACTCTCTAGAGGAACCATCGCCCTCACCAGTACTCAGAACAGAATACTGGTTGGAGAGCAAGATGCACTCAGAGGACTCCTGCACTCCCTGCCTGGTGGTCCTCTTCTGTCTGGCGGTCACCCATTCCCTCTCTGCCTGCACACTCCTTAGCTGCGGGGTGACCACCTCTATGCAATCATCTAAGTCGTTAATAAATACTGTGAACAGTTGAGGCCCCAACACAGATCCCTGCGGGACACCACTGGTCACATCCTGCCAATTTGAGTACCTACCCATTATCCCTACTCTCTGTCTCCTGCCGCTCAGCCAATTTCCTAACCAGGTCAATAATTTGCCCTCAATTCCGTGGGCTTCTACCTTAGATAACAGTCTCTTATGTGGGACTTTATCAAATGCCTTCTGGAAGTCCATGTAAATAAGATCCATAGACATTCCCCTGTCCACTACTTTAGTCACCTCTTCAAAAAATGCAATCAGGTTTGTCAGGTATGACCTACCTTTCACAAATCCGTGCTGGCTCTCTCTGATCAACTGAACATTTTCAAGGTGTTCAATCACCCTATCCTTAATTATAGACTCTAGCAATTTCCCGACAACAGATGTTAGGCTAACTGGTCTATAATTCCCTGGTTTGCCTCTCGCCACTCTTAAAAAGCGGAGTGACATGCACAATTTTCCAATCTAAAGGAACGGTTCCTGAATCTAGAGAACTTTGAAAGATTATAGTTAGGGCATCTGCAATGTGCTCACCTACTTCCTTTAAAACCCTGGGATGGAAACCATCTGGCCCTGGGGATTTGTCACTCTTTAGTGCCATTATTTTCTTCATTACTGTTAATTTACATACGTTAATTTTATTGCATCCTTGTCCCCAATTTAATATTAGTTTCTTTGGGATTTTCGGCATGCTATCCTCTTCCAATGTAAATACTAACGCAAAGTAATTATTTAACATGTCCACCATTTCCCCATTGTCATTGACAATATCGCCACTTTCAGTTTAAGGGGCCAACATTGCTCCTGACCGCCCTCTTTTTCCTAATGTAACTGTAAAAATTCATATTAATTTTGATATCCATTGCAAGTTTCTTGTCACATTCCCTTTTCGTAGCTCTTACTATCTGTTTTGTGACCCTTTGTTGTTCTTTGTATCTTTCCCATTCGCCAGGATCTGTTCTATTTTTTGCATTTTTGTATGCTCTTTCCTTTAGTTTTATGCTGTCCCTTACCTCTTTAGTTATCCATGGCTGTTTTTTTTGGCAAATAGAGCTCTTGCCCCTCAGAGGTCTAAACTGGTTCTGTATCACATTAAAATCTCTTTTAAACATCTCCCACTGATCATCTGTCGTTTTACCCATTAACAGATTTGCCCAGTTTACTGTGGACAGTCTCTGCCACATCCCGTTGAAGTCGGCCTTACCTGAATCGAGAATCTTAGTAGCTGTTTTGCATTTCTTCCTTTCAAACACTACGTTGAACTCAATCATGTTATGATCGCTATTGGGTAAATGTTCACGCACAGTTAGGCTGTTAACTAAATCTGGCTCATTACTAAATCTAATATGGCTTGCCCCCTTGTTGCCTCTGGGACATATTGTTGTAGAAAACTATCCCGGACACACTCAAGAAATTCACTACCTTTCTGCCAGGTGCTTGTCTGCTTTTCCCAATCTATTTAAAAGTTAAAATCCCACATTACAACCATTCTGCCTTTGCTACACGCTTGTCTAATCTATACAATCTCGCACTTCACAGCTGCTACCAGGGGGCCTATTCACAATACCCACTACAGTCTTAGATCCTTTCCTATTTCTTAATTCAACCCATAAGGTCTCCACTGGCTGCTTACCTCTCTTTAAATCTTCTCTCATCATTGAAGTGATTTCATCCTTGATCACTAAGGCTACTCCTCCCCCTCTGCCATTTTCCCTATCTGTCCTGTAGACCTTATAACCTGGTATATTTCGTTCCCAGTCCTGACTGTCTTGCAGCCATGTCTCAGTAATGGCTGTCCATGTCATACCCTACAATTTGAATTTGTGCCTGCAGTTCATTCAATTTATTCCTTTTCCTCCCTGTGTTTGTATAAAGAATGCTTATTTGGGCCACATACCCTAGCCTGTCCTTCAGCTCTGATGTTTTATTCACATGTTTCTTAACATAGAAACATAGAAGATAGGAGCAGGAGTAGGCCATTCGGCCCCTCGAGCCTGCTCCGTCATTCGATGAGATCATGGCTGATCATCCAAACTCAGTACCCTGTACCTGCCTTCTCCCCATATCCCTTGATATCTTTAGCTTTCAGAAATATATCTAACTCATTCTTGAATATATTTAATGACTTGGCCTCAACTACCTTCAGTGGTAGAGAATTCCACAGGTTCACCACTCTCTGGGTGAAGAAATTCTTCCTCATTTCTGTCCTAAATGGCTTACCCCTTATCCTTAGATTATGACCCCTGGTTCTGGACTCTCCGACCATCGGGAACATTCTTACTGCATCTAGTTTGTCCAGACCTGTCAGAATTTTATATGTTTCGATGAGATCCCCTCTCATTCTTCTATACTCCAGCGAGTATAAGCCCAATCGACCCAATCTCTCCTCATATGTCATTCCTGCCATCCCAGGTATCAGCCTTGTGAATCTTCGCTGAACTCCTTCCATGGCAAGAACATCCTTCCTCAGATAAGGCGACCAAAACTGCACACAGTACTCAAGGTGTGGTCTCACCAAGGCCCTGTACAACTGCAGCAGGACATCCCTGTTCCTATATTCAAACCCTTTCGCTATGAAGGCCAACATACCATTTGCCTTCTTCACCGCCTGCTGCACCTGCATGCTTACCTTCAGCGACTGGTGCACAAGGACACCCAGGTCTCGATGCACTTCCCCTTCTCCCAATCTATTGCCATTCAAATAATAGTCTGCCTTTCTGTTTTTGACACCAAAGTGGATAACCTCGCACTTATCCACGTTATATTGCATCTGCCACGCTTCTGCCCACTCACCCAACCTGTCCAAATCATCCTGGAGTTTCTCGGTATCCTCCTCGCAGCACACACGCCCACCCAGCTTTGTGTCATCTGCAAACTTGGAGATATTACATTTAATTCCCTTATCTAGATCATTAATGTATATTGTGAATAGCTGGGGTCCTAGCACCGATCCCTGCTCTCCTGCTTTAATCGCTTTACATCTTTTAGTTTTCCCTTTACCTATAGCGCCTGAAGCACAATTTCTGACTGCTACTCTACACTCTTCCCTTTCGTTTGTTTTTGAACTACTATTCACAATCTACATCAATGATTTGGATGAGGGGACCAAATGTAATATATTCAAGTTTGCTGATGATACAAAGCTATGTGGGAATGTAAGTTGGGAGGAGGATGCAAAGAGGCTTCAAGGGGATACAGACAGGCAAGAACATGGCAAATGGAATATAATGTGGAGAAATAGACATAGAACATAGAAAAATAGGAGCAGGAGTAGGCCATTCGGCCCTTCGAGCTTGCTCGGCCATTCAATATGATCATGGCTGATCCTCTACCTTAGTACCATATTCCTGCTCTCTCCTCATACCCCTTGATGCCTTTTGTGTCTAGAAATCTATCTCCTTAAATATGTTCAGTGACTTAGCCTCCACAGCCTTCTGTGGTAGAGAATTCCACAGGTTCACCACCCTCTGAGTGAAGAAATTTCTCTTCATCTCAGTCCTAAATGTCCTACCCCGTATCCTGAGACTGTGACCCCTCGTTCTAGACCCCCCCAGCCAAGGGAAACATCCTCCCTGCATCCAGTCTGTCTAGCCCTGTCAGAAATTTATACGTTTCAATGAGATCCCCTCTCATTCTTCTAAACTCTAGTGAATACAGGCCGAGTTGACCCAATCTCTCCTCATACGACAGTCCTGCCATCCCAGGAATCAGTCTGGTGAACCTTCGCTGCACTCCCTCTATGGCAAGTATATCCTTCCTTAGGTAAGGAGACCAAAACTGCACACACTACTCCAGTGTGGTCTCACCAAGGCCCTGTATAACTGTAGTAAGACATCCTTGCTCCTGTACTCCAATCCTCTTGCAATGAAGGCCAACATACCATTTTCCTTCCTAACTGCTTGCTGCACCTGCATGTTTGCTTTCAGTGACTGGTGTACAAGGACACCCAGGTCCCTTTGTACATCAACATTTCTCAATCTATCACCATTTTAAATAATACTCTGCCTTTCTGTTTTTACGACCGAAGTGGATAACTTCACATTTATCCACGTTATACATGAGAGGCTTAGAGGGTGCAGAATTCTTAAAGTGCATCCAGGAGAGCTTTTTGAGCCAGCATGTAGAAAGTCCTACAAGAGAGGGGGCGGTACTGGACCTAATTCTCGGGAATGTAGCCGGGCAAGTGGTAGAAGTGTTAGTAGGAGAGCATTTTGGTGACAGTGACCATAATTCGGTGAGATTTAAGGTAGTCATGGAAAAGGACAAATATGGACCGGAAATAAAGGTTCTAAATTGGGGGAAGGCCGATTTTAATATGAAAAGGCAGGATCTGGACAAAGTGGACTGGGATCAGCTACTTGTAGGAAAATCCACATCAGAGCAGTGGGAGTCATTCAGAAAGGAAATAGAGAGAGTACAACGGCAACATGTTCCCGTAAAGGTCAAGGGTGGGACCAACAAGTTCAGGGAACCCTGGATGTCAAGGGATATACGAGAATGGATTAGGAAAAAAAGGGAGGCTTTTGGCAGATACAAAGGACTAAAAACAGTGGAAGCCCTAGAGGAGTATAGAAAGTGCAGGGGGGTACTTAAAAAAGAAATTAGGAGAGCGAAGAGGGGGCATGACAGGGGCATGTGTCCCTGTGTCCTTGACAACCATGTGTGCGGGAGGTGTATCCAGCTGCAGCTACTGACAGACCGCATTGTGGCGCTGGAGCTGCGGATGGATGCATACTGGAGCATTCGCGATGCTGAGGACATCGTGGATAGCACGTTTAAGGAGTTGGTCACACCGCAGGTAAAGGCTGTACAGGCAGGAAGGGAATGGGTGACCAGCAGGCAGAGTAATAGGCGCAGGCAGGTAGTGCAGGGGTCCCCTGTGGCCATCCCCCTCTCAAACAGATATACCGCTTTGGATATTGTTGAGGGAGATGGCTTATCAGGGGAAGACAGCAGCAGCCAACTTCCGAGCACCGTAGGTGGTTCTGCTACACAGGATGGGAGGAAAAAGAGTAGGAGAGCTATAGTGATAGGGGATTCTATTGTAAGGGGAATAGATAGGCGTTTCTGCGGCCGCAGACGAGACTCCAGGATGGTATGTTGCCTCCCTGGTGCAAGGGTCAAGGATGTCTCAGAGCGGCTACAGAGCATTTTGGAAGGGGAGGGTGAACAGCCAGTTGTCGTGGTGCATATAGGTACCAACGATATAGGTAAAAAACGGGATGAGGTCCTAAAAGCAGAATATAGGGAGTTAGGAGGTAAATTAAAAAATAGGACCTCAAAAGTAGTAATCTCAGGATTGCTACCAGTGCCACGTGCTAGTCAGAGTAGAAATAGAAGGATATTTCAGATGAATACGTGGCTAGAGGAATGGTGCAAGGGGGAGGGATTCAAATTCCTGGGGCATTGGAACCGCTTCTGGGGGAGGTGGGACCAGTACAAACGGGACGGTCTACACCTGGGCAGGGCCAGGACCGATGTCCTAGGGGGAGTGTTTGCTAGTGCTCTGGGGGAGGGTTTAAACTAAAATGGCAGGGGGTTGCGAACCTGAGCAGGGAGACAGAGGAAAGGGAAACAAGGATAAAAGCAAAAGATAGGAAGGAGAAAAACAAAAGTGGCAGTCAGAGAAAACAACGGTTTAAATCAAACATGGCCACAGTAAATACTAATTCTAATAGGTCAAAGAGCGTTAAAAAAACAAGCCTGAAGGCTTTGTGTCTTAATGCAAGGAGCATTCGGATCAAGGTGGATGAATTAGCTGCGCAAATAGAGGTAAATGAATACGATTTGATTGGGATTACAGAAACATGGCTCCAGGGTGGCCAACGCTGGGAACTCAACATCCAGGTGTACTCAATATTCAGGAACGATAGGCATAAAGGAAAGGGAGGTGGGGTAGCATTGCTGGTTAAAGAGGGGATTAACACAATTGAAAGGAAGGATATTAGCTCTGATGATGTAGAATCTGTATGGGTTGAACTGAGAAATAATCAGGGGCAGAAAACGTTAGTGGGAGTGATATATAGACCTCCAAACAGTAATGCAGAGGTTGGGGATGGCATTAAAAGGGAAATTAGAGAAGCGTGCAATAAGGGCACAGCAGTCATCATGGGTGACTTTAATCTACATATAGATTGGGCTAACCAAATTAGTAACAATACTGTGGAGGAGGAATTCCTGGAGTGTTTACGGGATGGTTTCCTGGACCAATATGTCGAGGAACCAACCAGAGATCAGGCCATCTTAGACTGGGTATTATGCAATGAGAAAGGATTAATTAGCAATCTTGTTGTGCGAGGCCTCTTGGGTCGGAGCGATCATAATATGATAGAATTCTTCATTACGCTGGAGAGTGAAGTAGTTGACTCAGAGACTAGGGTCCTGAATTTAAATAAAGGAAACTACGATGGTATGAGGTGCGAGTTGGGTAGGATTGATTGAGGAATGTCACTCATAAAGGGTTGACGGTGGATAGGCAATGGCAAACATTCAAAGACCGCATGGACGAACTACAGAATTTGTTCATCCCAGTTTGGCATAAGAATAAAACAAATAGGGTGACTCACCCATGGCTAACAAGGGAAATTAGGGATAGCATAACATCCAAGGAGAGGGCATATAAATTGGCCAGAAAAAGCAGTAACCCTGAGGATTGGGAGCAGTTTAAGATTCAACAAAGGAGGACAAAGGGATTAATTAAGAAGGGGAAAATAGAATATGAGAGTAAGCTTGCAGGGAACATAAAAACTGACTGTAAAAGCTTTTATAGATATGTGAAGAGAAAAAGATTAGTGAAATCAAGCATAGGTCCCTTGCAGTCAGAATCAGGGGAAATTATAATGGGAAACAAAGAAATGTCAGACCAATTAAATACATATTTTGGTTCTGTCTTCACAAAGGAGGACACAAATAACCTCCCAGAGATGTTGGGGAACATCGGGTCTGATGAAAGGGATAAACTGAAAGAAATCAGTATTTTTCGGGAAATGGTGTTGGGGAAATTGAAGGGATTGAAGGCCGATAAATTCCCAGGGACTGATAATCTACATCCTAGGGTACTTAAGGAAGTGGCCCTAGAAATAGTAGATGCATTGCTGATCATCTTGCAACATTCGATGGAATCTGGAACAGTGCCCATGGATTGGAGGGTAGCTAATGTTACCCCACTATTCAAAAAGGGTGGTAGAGAGAAAACGGGGAATTACAGACCGGTAAGCTAGAGTCCATTATAAAAGATGTAATAGCTGAGCACTTGGAAAACAGTGACAGGATCGGACAAAGTCAACATGGATTTACAAAAGGTAAATCATGCTTGACTAATCTACTGGAATTTTTTGAGGATGTAACTGGTAAAATAGATAAGGGAGAACCAGTGGATGTGGTGTATTTGGACTTCCAAAAGGCTTTTGATAAGGTCCCGCATAAGAGATTAACATGTAAAGTTAAGGCACATGGGATTGGGGGCAAGGTATTGGATAGAGAACTGGTTGGCAGACAAAAAGCAAAGAGTTGGAATAAACAGGTCTTTTTCCGAGTGGCAGGCAGTGACTAGTGGGGTACCGCAGGGATCAGTGCTAGGACCCCAGCTATTCACAATATATATTAATGATCTAGACAAGGGAACTAGATGTAATATCACCAAGGTTGCAGACGACACAAAGCTGGGTGGGCGTGTGTGCTGCGAGGAGGATGCCGAGAAACTCCAGGATGATTTGGACAGGTTGGGTGATTGGGCAGAAGCGTGGCAGATGCAATATAACGTGGATAAATGCGAGGTTATCCACTTTGGTGTCAAAAACAGAAAGGCAGATTATTATCTGAATGGCAATAGATTGGGAAAAGGGGAAGTGCAACGAGACCTGGGTGTCCTTGTGCACCAGTCGCTGAAGGTAAGCATGCAGGTGCAGCAGGCGGTTAAGAAGGCAAATGGTATGTTGGCCTTCATAGCGAGAGGGTTTGAGTACAGGAACAAGGATGTCTTGCTGCAGTTGTACAGGGCCTTGATGAGACCACACGTTGAGTACTGTGTGCAGTTTTGGTCGTCTTATCTGAGGAAGGATGTTCTTGCCATGGAAGGAGTTCCGCGAAGATTCACAAGGCTGATACCTGGGATGGCAGGAATGACGTATGAAGAGAGATTGGGTCGATTGGGCTTGTACTCGCTGGAGTTTAGAAGAATGAGAGGGGATCTCATTGAAACTTATAACATTCTGATAGGACAGGACAAACTAGATGCAGGAAGGATGTTCCCGATGGTCGGGGAGTCCAGAACCAGGGGTCACAGTCTAAGGATAAGGGGTGAGCCATTTAGGACAGAAATGAGGAGGAATTTCTTCACCTAGAGAGTGGTGAACCTGTGGAATTCTCTACCACAGAAGGCAGTAGAGGCCAAGTCATTAAATATATTCAAGAAGGAGTTGGATATATTTCTTAAGGCTAAAGGGATCAAGGGATATGGAGAGAAAGCAGGGACAGGGTACTGAATTTGGATGATCAGCCATGATCACATTGAATGGCGGAGCAGGCTAGAAGGGCCGAATGGCCTACTCCTGCTCCTATCTTCTATGATTCTATGATTCTAAATAACACTAGCGGGCAAAATAAAGGAAAATCCCAAGGTGTTTTATAAGTATATTAAGGGCAAGAGGATAACCAGGGAAAGAGTAGGGCCCATTAGGGACCAAAGTGGCAATCTGTGTGCAGAGCCAGAAGATGTAGGTGGGGTTTTAAATGAATATTTTGCATCTGTGTTCACTATGGAGAAGGACGATGTAGGCATGGAAATCAGGCAGGGGGATTGTGATATACTTGAACAAATTAGTATTGAGAGGGAGGAGGAACTAGCGGTTTTAGCGGGCTTAAAAGTGGATAAATCCCCAGGCCCAGACGAGATGTATCCCAGGCTGCTGTGTGAGGCAAGGGAGGAGATTGCAGGGGCTCTGACACAAATTTTCAGAACCTCTCTGGCCACAGGGGAGGTGCCAGAGGACTGGAGAACAGCTAACGTAGTACCATTATTCAAGAAGGGTAGTAGGGATAAACCAGGAACCAGGGAATTACAGGCCAGTGAGCCTAACATCAGTGGTAGGGAAATTATTGGAAAAAATTCTGAGGGACAGAATTAGTCTCCACTTGGAGAGGCAAGGATTAATCAAGGATAGTCAGCATGGCTTTGTCACGGGGAGATCATGTCTAACCAATTTGATAGAATTTTTCGAGGGGGTGACTTGGTGTGTGGATGAGGGTAGTGCAGTTGATGTGGTCTACATGGACTTCAGTAAGGCTTTTGACAAAGTCCCGCATGGGAGACTTGTCAAGAAGGTAAGAGCCCATGGGATCCAGGGCAACTTGGCACATTGGATCCAAAATTGGCTTAGTGGCAGGAGGCAGAGGGTAATGGTCGAAGGTTGTTTTTGTGACTGGAAGCCTGTGTCCAGTGGTGTACCGCAGGGATCGGTGCTGGGTCCTTTGCTGTTTGTAGTGTACATTAATGATTTAGATATGAATGTAGGAGGTATGATCAGTAAGTTCGCAGATGACACGAAAATTGGTGGGGTGGTAAATAGCGAGGAGGGAAGCCTCAGGCTACAGGACAATATAGACGGGTTGGTCAGATGGGCAGAACAGTGGCAAATGGAATTTAACCCTGAAAAGTGTGAGGTGATGCATTTTGGGAGGACTAACAAGGCAAGGGAATACACAATGAATGGTAGGATCCTAGGAAGGACAGAGGATCAGAGGGACCTTGGTGTGCATGTACATAGATCCCTGAAGGCAGCAGGACAGGTAGATAAGGTGGTTAAAAAGGCAACAGAAAACGCTGGAAAAACTCAGCAGGCCAGGCAACATCCGTGGAGAGAGAAACAGAGTTAACGTTTCAGGTCGAAACCCTTCGTCAGAACTGAGAAAAAATATATATACACACATTTTATCCACCCTTTTGGTTTGTGCCTTTTCCCTTTTTTTTCTCTCTCTCCCCCCACGGCAGTTGTCTCTTATTCTGCCAGCATTTCACACTTCACACTTCTGAGCCACCTTTTGTTTCTTAACCTGTCCTATTACCATCTCATCTTGCCTTGAGCATCTCTTAATGTCTCTACTTACCATAGAACACCCCTTTTGTTCTTTTATTCCTCCCCCCAGCCTCCCCCTTGCTTTTTTATCTGTTTCGTTTCCTGCTTTTTTCTCAGTTCTGACGAAGGGTTTCGACCTGCAATGTTAACTCTGTTTCTCTCTCCACGGATGTTGCCTGGCCTGCTGAGTTTTTCCAGCGTTTTCTGTTGTTGTTTCAATTTTCCAGCATCCGCAGTATTTTGCTATCGTATCTGGTTAAAAAGGCATATGGGATACTTGCCTTCATTAGCCGAGGCATAGAATATAAGATTGAGAGGTCGCACAACACCAGGTTATAGTCCAACAGTTTTATTTGAAATCACAAGCTTTCGGAACTATCGCTCCTTCCTCAGGTGAAGTAAATTGGATACAGAATCGTCAGAGCATATATAGATGGAAAAAAAAGCATGTGTACTTTACAATTGCAGACCAATAAATTAAATCATCCTGACTATCTGCCGAGGTGTGATAAAGTTAATTAAGTCAGCCAGGAAGGTACCACATCAAAAGACATAGCAAGATGTGGTACCTTCCTGGCTGACTTAATTAACTTTATCACACCTCGGCAGATAGTCAGGATGATTTAATTTATTGGTCTGCAATTGTAAAGTACACATGCTTTTTTTTCCATCTATATATGCTCTGACGATTCTGTATCCAATTTACTTCACCTGAGGAAGGAGCGATAGTTCCGAAAGCTTGTGATTTCAAATAAAACTGTTGGACTATAACCTGGTGTTGAGCAGGGAGGTTATGATGGAGCTGTACAAAACGCTAGTTAGGCCACAGCTGGAATACTGTGTGCAGTTCTGGTCGCCACACTATAGGAAGGATGTGATTGCATTGGAGAGGGTGCAGAGGAGATTCACCAGGATGTTACCTGGGCTGCAACGCTTCAGCTATGAAGAGAGACTGGACAGGTTGGGGTTGTTTTCCTTAGAGCAGAGAAGGCTGAGGGGGGACCTGATTGAGGTGTACAAAATTATGAGAGGCATAGATAGGGGAGATAGAAAGGAACTTTTCCCCTTAGTAGAGGGGTCAATAACCAGGGGGCATAGTTTCAAGGTAAGGGGCAGGAGGTTTCGAGGGCATTTGAGGAAAAACTTTTTCACCCAGAGGGTGGTTGGAATCTGGAACTCACTGCCTGAAAGGGTGGTAGAGGCAGAAACCCTCACAACATTCAAGAAGCATTTAGATGAGCACTTGAAACGCCATAGCATACAAGGCTACGGACCAAGTGCTGGAAAATGGGATTAGAATAGACAGGGCTTGATGGCCGGTGCGGACACGATGGGCCGCAGGGCCTCTTTCTGTGCTGCATAACTCTATGACTCTATACTACATCTGCCATGTATTTGCCCACTCACTCAACTTGTCTAAATCGCCTTGAAGCCTCTTTGCATCGTCCTCACAACTCACAATCCCACCTAGTTTCGTGTCGTCAGCAAACTTGGAAATATTACATTTGGTTCCCTAATCCAAATCTTGATTGAATTTTTTGAGGAGGTAACAAGGAGGGTAGATGAGGGTAGTGCGTTTGATGTCGTGTATATGGACTTTTGCAAGACTATTGATAAGGTTCCACATGGCAGACTGGTCACAAAGTTAAAAACCCATGGGATCCAGGGCAAAGTGTCAAGTTGGATTCAAAACCGGCTCGGAGACAGGAAGCAGAGGGTAATGGTTGATGGGTGTTTTTGTGACTGGAAGGCTGTTTCCAGTGGGGTTCTACAGGGCTCAGTGCTAGGTCCCTTGCTTTTTGTGGTATATATCAATGATCTAGACTTGCATATAGGGGCTATGATTAAGAAGTTTGCAGATGATACTAAAATTGGCTGTGTGGTTGATACTGAAGAAAGAAGCTGCAGACTGCAGGAAGATATCAATAAATTGGTCAGGTGGGCAGAAAAGTGGCAAATGGAATTCAATCCAGAGAAGTGTGAGGTAATGCATTTGGGGAGGGCTAACAAGAAAAGGGAATACACATTAAATGGTAGGACACTGAGTAGTGTAGAGGAACAAAGAGACCTTGGAGTGCATGTCCACAGATCCCTGAAGATAGCAGGCCAGGTAGATAAGATGGTTAAGAAGGCATACGGAATGCTTGCCTTTATTAGCCGTGGCATAGAATACAAGAGCAGGGGGGTTATGCTTCAACTGTATAAAACACTAGTTGGGCCTCAGCTAGAGTACTGCATGCAGTTCTGGTCACCACATTACAGGAAAGATGTGATTGCACTAGAGAGGGTACAGAGGAGATTTACAAGGATGTTGCCGGGAGTAGAGAATCTTAGCTATGAGGAAAGACTGGATAGGCTGGGTCTGTTTTCCTTGGAACAGAGGAGGCTGAGGGGAGACCTTATTGAGGTGCATAAAATTATGAGGGGCATAGATAAAGTGGATAGAAAGGACCTATTTCCCTTAGCAGAGGGGTCAAAAACCAGGGGGCACAGATTTAAAGTAATTGGTGGAAGGTTTAGAGGGGATTTGAGGGGAAATTTCTTCACCCAGAGGGTTGTGGGTGTCTGGAAATCACTGCCTGAAAGGGTGGTAGAGGCAGGAACCCTAACCATATTTAAAAATGCTTGTAATTTTAAATAAATCTGTTGGACTATAACCTGGTGTTATGAGACTTCTCATATTTAAAAAGTACTTGGATGTGCACTTGGGATGCTCTAACCTGCAGGGCTATGGACCAAGAGCTGGGAAGTGGGATTAGGCTGGATAGCTCTTTGTTGGCCGGCGCGGACACGATGGGCCGAAATGGCCTCCTTCTGTGCTGTAACTTTCTATGATTTTATATATATATATATGTATATATATATATATATATATATATATTGTGAATAGCTGGGGCCCAAGCACTGATCCCTGCTGTACCCCAGTAGTCACCGCCTGCCACCCCGAAAAAGACCCATTTATTCCTACTCTCTGTTTCTTGTCTGTTAACCAATTTTCAATCCATGCCAGTATATTATCCCCAGTCCCATGTGCTTTAATTTTGCACACTAACCTCTTTTGTGGGACTTTATTAAAGGCCTTCTGAAAACCCAAATACACCACATCCACTGGTTCTCCCTTGTCTATTCTACCAGTTACATCCTCAAAAAACTCCAGTCGGTTTGTCAAACACGATTTCCCTTTCATAAATCCATGTTGACTTTGTCTAATCCAGTTGATATTTTCTAAGTGTCCTGTTATCACATCCTTTATAATAGACTCTAGCATTTTCCCTACTACTGATGTTCGGCTAACCGGTCTGTAGTTCCCTGTTTTCTCGCTCCCTCCTTTTTTAAATAGTGGGGTTACATTTGCCACCCTCCAATCTGCAGGAACTGTTCCAAAATCTATAGAATTTTGGAAGATGACAACCAATGCATCCACTATTTCCATGGCTACCTCTTTTAGTACTCTGGGATGCAGATTATCAGGCCCTGGGGATTTATCGACTTTCAGTCCCATTAATTTCTCCAGCACTATTTTTTTTACTAATACTAATTTCCTTTAATTCCTCCTTCTCACTCGACCCTTGGTTCCCGAACATTTCTGGGAAGTTATTTGTGTCCTCTTCCGTGAAGACAGAACCAAAGTATTTGTTTAATTGCTCTGCCATTTCCTTGTTCTCCATTATAAATTCTTCCATTTCTGACTGTAAGGGACCTACATTTCATAGAGTCACAGAGTTATACAGCACAGAAAGAGGCCCTTCGGCCCATCGTGTCCACGCCGGCCATCAAGCCCTGTCTATTCTAATCCCATTTTCCAGCACTTGGTCCGTAGCCTTGTATGCGATGGCGTTTCAAGTGCTCATCTAAATGCTTCTTGAATGTTGTGAGGGTTCCTGCCTCCACCACCCTTTCAGGCAGTGAGTTCCAGATTCCAACCACCCTCTGGGTGAAAATGTTTCTCCTCAAATCCCCTCTAAACCTCCTGCCCCTTATCTTGAAACTATTCCTCCTGGTTATTGACCCCTCTGCTAAGGGGAAAAGTTACTTTCTATCTACCCTATCTATGCCCCTCATAATTTTGTACACCTCAATCAGATCCCCCCTCAGCCTTCTCTGCTCTAAGGAAAACAACCCCAGCTTGTCCAGTCTCTACTCATAGCTGAAGCGCTCCAGCCCAGGTGTCTTCACTAATGTTTTTCTTTTGACATACTTGTAGAAGCTTTTACAATCTGCTTTTATGTTCCTTGCAAGTTTACTCTCATACTCTATTTTTCCCCTCTTAATCTGTTGGTCCATTTTTGCTGAACTCTAAACTGCTCCCAATCCTCAGGCTTGCTGCTTTTTCTGGCAACTTTATATGTCTCCTCTTTGGATCTAATACTATCCTCAATTTCTTTTGTTAGCCATGGTTGGGCTGCTTTTCCTTTTATGTTTTTGTGCCAGAAAGGAATGTATAACTGTTGCAATTCATGCATTCGTTCCTTAAATGTTAGCCATTGCCTATCCACCGTCATGCCTTTTAATGAAGCTCCCCAATCTATCATAGCCAACTCACTCCTCATACCTTCGTAGTTTCCTTTGTTTAGATTTAGGACCCTAGTTTCAGATTGGACTTCTTCACTTTCCATCTTAATGAAGAATTCTATCATGTTATGGTCACTCTTCCCTAAAGGACCCCACACAACAAGATTATTAATTAACCCCTTCTCATTGCACAATACCCAATCTAGGATAGCCTGTTCTCTAGTTGGCTCCTCAACGTACTGGTCTAAAAAATCATCTCGTACACACTCCAGGAATTCATCCTCCACAGTATTATTGCTAATATATGTAGATTAAAGTCACCCATGATTACTGTAGTACCCTTGTTACATGCATCTCTAATTTCCTGTTTGATGCCATCCCCTACATTACCACTACTGTTTGGAGGCCTATAGACAACTCCCACCAATGTTTTCTGCCCCTTGGTGCTTCTTAGCTCCACACAGACTGATTCTATATCTTGATTTTCTGAGCCAATATCCTTTCTCACTATTGCTCTGATTTCATCCTTTACTAACAACGCCACCCCACCTCCTTTTCCTTTTTCCCTGTCCTTCCTAAATATCGAATATCCTTGGATATTCAGCTCCCAGCCTTGGTCACCCTGCAGCCATGTCTCCGTAATTGCAATTATGTCGTATCCGTTTACATCTATTTGCGCTGTTAATTCGTCTACCTTATTACGAATGCTTCGTGCATTCAGATACAGTGCCTTTAGATTTGTCTTTTTTACATTTTTAGACATCTTAACATTTTTTTGTACTCTGGCCCTATTTGTCTTATTACCATTTTTTCTTACCCGGACCCTATTTGTAAGTGCACTCCTTTGTTTGTACGCTCTGTCCCTTCCTGACACAATCTGGTTATTCAAGTGGGGGGAGTAAAAAGAAATGTTGTAGTGGTAGGGGATAGTATCATTAGGGGGATAGATAGGGTTCTTTGCAGCCAAGAGCGAGAGTCCCGAAGGCTGTGTTGCCTGCCCGGTGCCAGGGTTAAGGACATCTCCTCTGGGCTGGAGAGAAACTTGGAGTGGGAGGGGGAGGATCCAGTTGTCGTGGTCCATGTTGGTACCAATGACATAGATAGGACAAGGAAAGAGGTTCTGCTGAGGGAGTTTGAGCAGCTAGGGGCCAAATTAAAAAGCAGAACCTCGAGGGTAATAATCTCTGGATTACTACCTGAGCCACGAGCAAATTTGGCTAGGGTAAATAAAATCAGGGAGTTGAATGCGTGGCTCAAAGACTGGTGTGGGAAAAATGGGTTTTGCTTCTTGGGACACTGGCACCAGTACTGGGGCAGGAGAGAGCTGTTCCGTTGGGACGGACTTCACTTGGCCAGTGCTGGGACTAGTGTCCTGGCGAATCGAATAACTAGGGCTGTGGAGAGGGCTTTAAACTAATTAGTGGGGGGGAGGTTTCAAGAGAGCAAAAAATAAAAATGACAACAGAGAGGGTCATAGACATAGGTAGCAGTAGGGGAATCACAAATCAGAGCGTGGCAGGAAGGGACAGAGTGTGTGGAGTAAAAGGTAAACTGGTAAAAAGTGAAAAAGCAGGAACTAAGTGCCACAAAGCATATTTGAAAGTTCTCTATCTGAATGCACGTAGCATTCGTAACAAAATAGATGAGTTAATGGCACAAATAACTACATATGGTTATGATATTGTGGCCATTACAGAAACATGGCTGCAGGGTGACAATGCCTGGGAATTAAACATACCAGGTTATTTAACGATCAGGAAGGACAGGCAGGAAGGAAGGGGAGGTGGGGTGGCTATGTTAATAAAGGAAGGAATCACTGTAATACAGAGTAATGATATTGGGTCAAAAAATCATGATAATGAAACAGTTTGGGTGGAGATAAGGAATAATAAGGGGAAAAAAACATTAGTGGGCGTAGTCTATAGGCCTCCGAACAGTTGCAACTCTATTGGACGGAGTATCAATCAGGAAATAGTTGAGGCATGTAATAAGGGAACATCTATAATTATGGGGGATTTTAACTATCATATTAATTGGACAAATCAAATGGGGCAGGGCTGCCTTGAGGATGAGTTCATTGAGTGTATTAGGGATGGGTTTCTTGAGCAGTATGTAACTGAACCGACCAGGGGGCAAGCAACCTTAGATCTGGTCCTGTGTAACGAGACAGGATTAATTAAAAATGTCCTAGTAAAGGATCCCCTTGGAATGAGTGACCATAACATGGTTGAATTCCATATTCAATTAGAGGGTGAGAAGGTTGGATCTCAAACAAGCGTGCTAAGCTTGAATAAAGGAGACTATGAAGGTATGCGAGCGGAATTGAGTAGAGTGGATTGGGAAAATAGATTAAAGGGTAAGACGACACATGATCAGTGGTGTACATTCAAGGAGTTATTTTACAACTTCCAAAAAAAATATATTCCACTGAAAAGAAAAGGGTGTAAAAGAAAGGACAGTCATCCGTGGCTAAGTAAAGAAATTAAGGATAGTATTCGACTAAAAACAAGGGCATATAAGGTAGCGAAATCTAGTGGGAGGACAGAGGATTGGGAAAACTTTAAAAGGCAGCAAAAAATAACAAAAAGATTGATTAAGAAAGGGAAGATAGATTATGAAAGTAAATTAGCAAAAAATATAAAAACAGATAGTAAGAGTTTTTATAGTTATATAAAAAGAAAAAGGGTGGCTAAAGTAAATGTTGGTCCCTTAGAGGATGAGACCGGGAAATTAATGGTGGGAAATATGGAGATGGCAAAAACACTGAATGAATATTTTGTATCAGTCTTTACAGTAGAGGACACTAAGAATATCCCAACACTGGACAAACAGGGGGCTATAGGGGGAGAGGAGCTAAACACGATCAAAATCACTAAGGAAGTGGTACTCGGTAAAATAATGGGACTCAAGGCGGATAAATCACCTGGACCTGATGGCTTACATCCTAGAGTCTTGAAGGAAGTGGCGGTAGGGATTGTAGATGCATTGGTAATAATTTTTCAAAACTCCCTGGATTCCGCTAAGGTCCCGGCAGACTGGAAAACTGCTAATGTAACACCCTTATTTAAAAAGGGCAGTAGACAGAAGGCTGGTAACTATAGACCGGTTAGCCTAACATCTGTGGTAGGTAAAATTTTGGAGTCCATTATTAAGGAAACAGTAACAGGACATTTGGATAATCATAATTTAATAGGACAAAGTCAGCATGGTTTTACGAAGGGGAAGTCATGTTTGACAAATTTGCTGGAGTTCTTTGAGGAAGTAACATATAGAGTGGATAAAGGGGAACCAGTGGACGTAGTGTATTTAGACTTCCAAAAGGCATTTGACAAGGTGCCACACAAAAGATTATTGCTTAAGGTAAAAAATCACGGAATTGGGGGTAATATTCTGGCATGGATAGAGGATTGGCTATCTAACAGAAAGCAAAGAGTTGGGATAAATGGTTCATTCTCAGACTGGCAATCAGTAACTAGTGGTGTTCCACAGGGGTCAGTGCTGGGTCCCCAACTCTTCACAATCTATATTAACGATTTGGAGGAAGGGACCAAGTGTAACATATCAAAATTTGCAGATGATACAAAGATGGGAGGGAAAGTAGTGAATGAGGAGGACATAAAAAACCTGCAAGGGGACATAGACAGGCTAAGTAAGTGGGCAGAGATTTGGCAGATGGAATACAACACTGGAAAGTGTGAGGTGATGCACTTTGGCAGGAAAAATCCTAGAGCAATTTATTATCTTAATGGCAAGAAACTGGAGAGTACTGAAGTGCAAAGGGATCTGGGGGTCCTGGTGCACGAAACTCAAAAGGTTAGTATGCAGGTGCAGCAAGTGATTAAGAAGGCAAATGGAATGTTGGCTTTCATTGCTAGGGGGATAGAATATAAAAATAGGGAGGTATTGCTTCAGTTGTACAAGGTATTGGTGAGACCGCACCTGGAATACTGCATACAGTTTTGGTGTCCTTACTTAAGGAAAGACATCCTTGCTCTCGAGGCAGTGCAAAAAAGGTTCATTCGGTTAATCCCGGGGATGAGGGGGTGGTCATATGAGGAGAGGTTGGGTAGATTGGGACTCTACTCATTGGAGTTCAGAAGAATGAGAGGCGATCTTATTGAAACATATAAGATTGTGAAGGGGTTGGATCGGGTGGATGCGGGGAGGATGTTCCCGATGACGGGTGAGACGAGAACTAGGGGACATAGTCTTAGAATAAGGGGCTGCTCTTTCAAAACTGAGATGAGGAGGAACTACTTCACTCAGAGGGTGGTAGGTCCATGGAATATGCTGCCACAAAAAGCTGTAGAAGCTACAACATTAATTAAATTTAAAACAGAAATAGACAGTTTCCTAGAAGTAAAGGGCATTAAGGGTTACGGGGAGCGGGCAGGAATTTGGACATGAGTCTAGGTTCGGATCGGTCATGGCCCTGTGGGTAGTGGAGCGGGCCCAGGGACTGTGTAGCCTGATTCTGCTCCTATTTCGTGTGTGCAATTCTGTTAGATGCAGGAGATGGTTCTGTGATAGATAGTAGATTGGCGGTTAGGATCAGATCAGCCATGATCTTATTGAATGGCGGAGCAGGCTCGAGGGGCCGATTGGCCTACTCCTGCTCCTATTTCTTATGTTCTTATGTTCTTATTACCCCAATCACTTTCCTGCACTGCTTCCTTGTCTTTTCTCTTTAGCATTCTAGATTTCTCTCCACCGGGACCCTCCCCCCACCCACCCCTTATTTAGTTTAAAGCCCTATCTGCCTCCCTAGTTATTCGATTTGCTAGAACTCTGGTCCCAGCATGGTTCAGGTGTAGTCCATCCCAACGGAACAGCTCCCTCTTTCTCCAGTACTGGTGCCAGTGCCCCACGAATCGAAACCCACTTCTCCCACACCAATCTTTGAGCCACGCATTCATCTCCCTGATCCTATTTGACCCAAAGCCAATTTACTTGTGGCTCCGGTAATAATCCAGAGATGGTTTGTGGTTCTGCTTTTTAATTTAGTCCCTAGCTGCTCAAACTCTCTCAGCAGAACCTCTTTCTTTGTCCTACCTTATGTCATTGGTACCTACGTGGACCACGACAACTGGATCCTCCCCCTCCCACTCCAAGTTCTTCTCCAGCCCGGAGGAGATGTCCTTTACCCTGGCACTGGGTAGGCAACATAGCCTTCGGGACTCACGCTTCTGGCTGCAGAGAACAGTGTCTATCCCCCTAACTATACTGTCGCCTACTACAACCACCTTCCTTTTTACTCGCCCCCCACTTGAACGGCTTCCTGCACCACTGTGCCGTGATCAGTTTGCTCATCCTCCCCGCAGTCCCCGTACTTGTCCACAAGGGTTGCAAGCACCTCGAATCTATTGGACAAGTGCAGGGACTGAGGCTCCTGCAATACTACCTCCTGGATCCCCGTACCTGCCTCACTTGCAGTCACACCCTCCTGTCCCTGACCACGTGTCAATTCTAAAGTATTTCGGGGGGAAAATTCAGTTGGTTGTGTCTCCCGTTAGCGCCTTAAGAGGGCGCTAATGGGGCGCAAAGCAACTAGTGCCCGGGCGCGACAATGTTTGCGCCGCTCGCGAAATTAACTAGACATTTTGCACCGGCGCTAAACAGTACCGCCACGATCTCCTACGCCGGCAGATCGTGATGTCAGTCGAGTGCGCAACGCCCCGGTAGCGCCCCGGAGCGGATATTGAGTGGGGCCCCCTGCCTTACCGCCTGCCGCTAGCAACGACAGGTTGAGGGGAGCGTTTTGCAGTCAGGGAGGGACTGGTGGAGCGCTATTTAAAGGCGACCGCTTCCTGCCTTTTTTTGTTGGCGACATTTTTGAACCTCGCATTCTGAGAGAGAGAGACTTCTGGAGAGATTCAACGCTGTGTGAAGGAGTTTTGGGTACTAAGCAGCACTTTGCAGGTTCATTTTGATTTGCCCTTCCTTGTATCGATTTAGAAGAGATTGTGGGGGCTGCACTCTGAGCTCTTTCCCTGGGCCTCTCCATTGTTCTTTCCAGCAGATTTGATGTACAGGTCTCTCCAGGCCGAGATTCAAGGCTGCAATGAGCAGGATGTGGTGGAAAGCAAGATCAACCCTCCCCTTTAAGAACTGGCCGGGGCCATTGTGTCTCTGTTCCATTGCTGACTGACATCACATGAGCTTCGCCAGCGCTCTGAGTTAGCGCCTCGCTCCTCAGCCTTTGCGCCTTAAGACAGATGTGTAGCGCCTGATTTAGCGCTCCAATCACCTCCAGGGGCGATAAAAGTCAAGTTTGCAGTCGGAGGCGATAATTAGCGCCAGGCGCTAATCTTTGCGCCCGGCCGATAATTGCGCCCCAAACGGGGCAATACTGAATTTTTCCCCCTTAATCTAAGGGGTTTGCCTGCCTCCTGGTAACTTTCTCCCTCCCTGATGTCTCGCAATGTCTGCAGCTCGGAATCCACCTCCTCAACTCGGAGCTGAAGTTCCTCGAGCCGCAGACACTTACCACAGATGTAGTCGCCCTGGACAAAAATGTCCACAAGCTCCCACATATTGCAGCAGTAACACATCTCCTGCTCTCCCATTATTTTATTTATTTTGTTAATTAGTTTGGTGTTAATCAAATTATTTACCTCGTTTAGTTTATTAAATTAATTAAATCAAGTTGAGTTTTTAAAATTTAGTTATATGCTATATGTTAACTTAAAACTTAGCCCACAGTCGCTACCAATCACTTACCTGTGACGTTACACTGTCGTTTTCTCTTGTTGATGCAGGTCTGCTGCTGCTTTTATCCCAGCTCTCGGGCCTCGGTCTGCTCCTGCTCAGGTCCGCCGCCGCTCTGCAGGAGAAGTTAGGAAAAGCAAGCACCTCCTTCCCCTCACTTCACTGAACTCCCACACTTACCAAACTACCAGTTGTTCACTCTGTGCCAAGATGCACTCCGACCTCCCTTATTTATACTGCTGAGATTTATGAGTCAGTTCTCTGGCAGTTGCAGAACCAGATTAGACCAGTCAATTAACTAACTAGCCCCACCCACTCTCCAGTGCAGAGCTTGCTTCGCCCTGCCCAAGCCTGGAAGAAACGTAAAACAGTAAATTTAAGTTAAATGCTAATTGCAAGCACACAAGACTAGATTTTATCAAAAAGAGATTACCCTTAAGACTCACTCCCACACTTACCAAACTCCCAGTTGTTCACTCTGTGCCAAACTGCACTCCAACCTTCCTTATTTATACTGCTGAGATTTATGAGTCAGCTCTCTGGCAGTTGCCGAACCAGATTAGACCAGTCAATTAACTAATGTGAAGTTATCCCCTTTGGTAGGAAAAATAGAAAAGCAGAGTTTTTTAAATGGTGAGAGATTGGGAAATGTTGGTGTTCAGAGGGACCATGGTGTCCTTGTACACTAATCGCTGAAAGTTAACTTACTCACCAATAACCTGCTCACTGATGCCCAGTTTGGGTTCCGCCAAGACCACTTGGCTCCCGCCCTCATTACAGCCTTGGTCCAAACATGGACAAAGGAGCTGAAATACAGAGGTGAGTGAGAGTGACTGCCCTTGACATCAAGGCAGCATTTGACCGAGTCTGGCATCAAGGAGCCCTAGTAAAACTGAAGTCAATGGGAGTCAGGGGGAAAACGCTCCACTGGCTGGAGTCATACCTAGCACAAAGGAAGATGGTTGCGGTGGTTGAAGGTCAATCATCACAGCCCCAGGACATCGCTGTAGGAGTTCCTCAGGGCAGTGTCCTCGGCCCAACCATCTTCAGCTGCTTCATCAATGACCTTCCCTCTAACAATAGGTCAGAAATGGGGATGTTCGCTGATGACTGCACAGTGTTCAGCGCCATTCGCAACTCCTCAGATAATGAAGCAGTCCATGCCCGCATGCAACAAGACCTGGACGACGTTCAGGCTTGGGCTGATAAGTGGCAGGTAACATTCGCGCCACAGAAGTGCCAGGCAATGACTATCTCCAACAAGCGAGAGTCTAACCACCTCCCCTTGACATTCAATGGCATTATCATCGCCAAATCCCCCACTATCAACATCCTGGGGGTCACCATTAACCAGAAGCTTAACTGGACCAGCCACATAAATACTGTGGCAACAAGAGCAGGTCAGAGGCTAGGTATTCTGCGGCGAGTGTCTCACCTCCTGACTCCCCAAAGCCTTTACACCATCTACAAGGCACAAGTAAGGAGTGTGATGCAATACTCTCCACTTGCCTGGATGAGTGCAGCTCCAACAGCACTCAAGAAGCTCGACACCATCCAGGACAAAGCAGCCCGCTTGATCGGCACCACATGCACCACATTAAACATTCACTCACTCAAACACGGGCGTACCGTGGCTGCAGTGTGTACCATCTACAAGATGCACTGCAGCAACTCGCCAAGGCTTCTTTGGCAGCACCTCCCAAACCCGCGACCTCTTCCACCTGGAACGACAAGGGCAGCAGGCGCCTGGGAACACCACCACCTTCAAGTTCCCCTCCAAGTCACACACCATCCTGACTTAGAAGTATATCGCCGATCCTTCATCGTCGCTGGGTCAAAATCCTGGAACTCCCTCCCTAACAGCACTGTGGGAGTACCTTCACCACACGGACTGCAGCGGTTCAAGAAGGCGGCTCATCGCCACCTTCTCAAGGGCAACTAGGGATGGGCAATAAATGCTGGCATTGCCAGCGACGCCCTGATCCCATAAACGAATTTTTAAAAAAGGTACTGCAAACAATTAGGAAAGCAAATGGTATGTTGGCCTTTATTACAAGAGGATTTGAGTGTAAAAGTAAAGACGTCTTACTGCAATTATATAGGGCCCTGGTGAGACCATACCTGGAGTATTGTGTACAGTTTTGGACTCCTTATTTAAGGAAGGATATACTGCCATCGAGGGAGTGCAACTAAAGTTCACCAGACTGATTCCTGGGATGGGGGAATTGTCCTATGAGGAGAGACTGAGTAGACTAGGCCTATATTCCCTAGAGTTTAGAAGAATGAGAGGTGATCTCATTGAAACATAAAAAAATTCTTACAGGGCTTGACAGGGTAGATGCAGGGAGGATGTTTCCCCTGGCTGGGGAGCCTAGAACCAGGGGTCACAGTCTCAGAATAAGGGGTCAGCCATTTATGACTGAGATGAGGAGAAATTTCTTCACTCAGAGATAGATAGTTTTTTGAATATTAAGGGAATCAAGGGATATGGGGATAGTGCAGGAAAGTGGAGATGAGGTAGAAGATCAGCCATGATCTTATTGAATGGTGGAGCAGGCTCGAAGGGCTTACTCCTGCTCCTATTTCTTATGTTCTTATGTTTATGTTCTTGTGAGCCCTCTGGGCGCTGAGGTGTGAGCACATTGGTCTCGGAGGTGTCAGTCTCGATTTTCTGCTCCAGTCTCTGGAGTGGGACTTGAACCCATGACCACCTGATTCCGAGGCGAGAGTGCTGCCACCGAACCTCGGCTGAAAGCCCAAATTCCATGTTGGGTTAATGCTCACTGAATATCTCCATTCTGTCTGCGAGTGTAAACCTGAGCTTCCTGTGACACTGTATTGTAACCCCACCTCCCATTCCCACTCTCAGCTCCTGCTTAGTGCAGTGAGGGGATGTTAGTGCTGATATCACTGCCCTTGGTTAGTGCGGTGAGGGGCTGTTAATGCTGATATCACTGCCCCTGGTTAGTGCGGTGAGGGGCTGTTAATGCTGATATCACTGCCCTTGGTTAGTGCGGTGAGGGGCTGTTAATGCTGATATCACTGCCCTTGGTTAGTGCGGTGGGGGGTTGTTAATGCTGATATCACTGCCCCTGGTTAGTGCGGTGAGGGGCTGTTAATGCTGATATCACTGCCCCTGGTTAGTGCGGTGAGGGGCTGTTAATGCTGATATCACTGCCCTTGGTTAGTGCGGTGAGGGGCTGTTAATGCTGATATCACTGCCCTTGGTTAGTGCGGTGAGGGGCTGTTAATGCTGATATCACTGCCCCTGGTTAGTGCGGTGAGGGGCTGTTACTGATCATTGTCTGTTTGTGGCATTAGGACGGTGCGGACCTGGGACATGAACAATGATAAGAAACACAAGAACGTTTTCAAACCACGATCAGCGCAAGGGAAGCGGGTTATTCCCACCACGTGTGTGTACAGCAGGGATGGCAAGTTAATCGCGGCCGCATGTCAGGATGGCTCCATTCAGATTTGGGACCGGACTCTGAATGTGAGTGTGGTTTCATTCAACAGCAGCATACCCACTGCAGCCGGGTCAGCGTGGGAGAGGGGGTGGCGCGCGGGGCGGGGGGAGCGCGTGGGGAGGGGGTCAGGTGCACGGGGACATACTCCCGCTATTGGATATCTATCTATCTGAATCTCTATTTCTCAGTGGGTAGCACCCTCGCCTCTGAGTCAGATGGTGGTAGGTTCAAGTCCCACTCCAGAGACTTCTATAGGCATATAAATAATAAACAGATAGTAAGAGCTGGGGGAGGGGCCGATTAAGGACCAAAAAAGAGACCTACGCATGGATGCAGAGGGTATGGCTGAGGTACTAAATGAGTACTTTGCATCTGTCTTCACCAAGGAAGAAGATGCTGCCAAAGTCATCGTGAAAGCGGAGGTATTAGAAAGGCTGGCTGTACTTAAAGTAGATAAGTCACCAGGACCGGATGGGATGCATTCTTGGATGCTGAGGGAAGTTAAGGTGGAAATCACGGAGGTACTGGCCATAATCCTGCAATTCTCCTTTGATACAGCAGTGGTGCCAGAGGACTGGAAAATTGCAAATGTTACACCCTTGTTCAAAAAAGGATGTAAGGATAAACCCAGCAACTACAGGCCAGTCAGTTTAACCTCGGTAGTGGGGACGCTTTTTGAAACGATAATCAGGGACAAAATTATCAGTCACTTGTACAAGTGTAGATTAATTAAGGACAGCCAGCACGGATTTGATAAAGGCAAATCGTGTTTAACTAACTTGATCGAGGTGAAGCAGACGGTGGTTGAAGGGGCAGGTGGGTGTGGTGCTTGAGTTGACTTGCGCTCCTTCCGCTGTTTGCGCTTGGCTTCCGCTTGCTCCCGGCGAAGAGACTCGAGGTGTTCGGTGCAGAGAAGGTTGAGAGGAGATTTGATGGAGGTGTTCAAAATCATGATGGGTCTAGATAGAGAGAAACTGTTCCCATTGGCGGAAGGGTCGAGAACCAGAGGACACAGATTTAAGGTGATTGGGAAAAGAACCAAAGGCGACATGAGGGAAAAACTTTTTTTACGCAGCGAGTGGTTAGGATCTGGAATGGACTGCCTGAAAGGGTGGTGGAGGCAGATTCAATCATGGCTTTCAAAAGGGAATTGGATAAGTACCTGAAAAAAAAATTGCAGGGCTGCGTGGAAAGGGAGGGGAATGTGACTAGCTGAGGTGCTCTTGCAGAGAGAGCGAGCACAGGCTCGACGGACCGATTGGCCTCCTTCTGTGCTGTAACCATTCTATGATTCTATGACTCGAGCACAAAATCCAGGCCGACACTTCAGTTCTGTACTAAGGGAGCGCTGCACTGTCAGAGGGACAGTACTGAGGGAGTGCTGCACTGTCGGAGGGGCAGTACTAAGGGAGTGCTGCACTTTCAGAGGGGCAATACTGAGGGAGCGCTGCACTGTCAGAGGGGCAGTACTACATAGGATTACATAGGATATGCAGCACAGAAAAGACCATTCGGCCCAACCAGTCCATGCTGGTGTTTATGCTCCACTCGAGCCTCCTCCTGTCTTTCCTCATCTAACTCAATCAGTATAACCCTCTATTCCCTTCTCCCTCATATGCTTATGTAACTGCCCCTTAAATGCTTCTATACTATTCGCTTCAACCACTCCCTGTCGTAGCGAGTTCCACATTCTCACCACTCTCTGGGTAAAGAAGTTTCTTCTGAATTCCTTGGTGACTATCTTATATTGATGGTCTCTAGTTATGCTCTTCCCCACAAGTCATAGAGTTATACAGCACAGAAAGAGGCCCTTCGGCCCATCGTGTCCGCACCGGCCATCAAGCCCTGTCTATTCTAATCCCATTTTCCAGCACTTGGTCCGTAGCCTTGTATGCTATGGCGTTTCAAGTGAATGGTAGGATCCTAGGAAGGACAGAGGATCAGAGGGACCTTGGTGTACATGTACATAGATCCCTGAAGGCAGCAGGACAGGTAGTTCAAAAGGCATATGGGATACTTGCCTTCATTAGCCGAAGCATAGAATATAAGAGCAGGGAGGTTATAATGGAGCTGTACAAAACGTTAGTTAGGCCACAGCTGGAATACTGTGTGCAGTTCTGGTCACCACACTATAGGAAGGATGTGATTGCATTGGAGAGGGTGCAGAGGAGATTCACCAGGATGTTACCAGGGCTGGAGCGCTTCAGCTATGAAGAGAGACTGGACAGGCTGGGGTTGTTTTCCTTGGAGCAGAGAGGGCTGAGGGGGGACCTGATTGAGGTGTACAAAATTATGAGGGGCGTAGATAGAAAGGAACTTTTCCCCTTAGTAGAGGGGTCAATAACTAGGGGGCATAGTTTCAAGGTAAGGGGCAGGAGGTTTAGAGGGGATTTGAGGAAAAACTTTTTCACCCAGAGGGTGGTTGGAATCTGGAACTCACTGCCTGAAAGGGTGGTAGAGGCAGGAACCCTCACAACATTCAAGAAGCATTTAGATGAGCACTTGAAACGCCATAGCATACAAGGCTACGGACCAAGTGCTGGAAAATGGGATTAGAATAGACGGGGCTTGATGGCCGGCGCGGACACGATGGGCCGAAGGGCCTCTTTCTGTGCTGTATGACTATGACTATAAAGTGTCGCCATCTGCAGCAACTCGAGCTCCGGGTTTCGGAGAAAGCGGACCAGGCAGGTAGGGCAGGAATCCCCAGAGTGCATCTCGCTCACTAACTGGTTCACAGTTCTAGAAACTGGTGGGGCTGATGGCTCCTCTGGGGAGAGCAGCCAGAGCCACGGCTACGGCACCACGGGTGGCTCGGCTGCACAGGAGGGGATGAAGAAGCGTGGAAGAGCAATAGTGATAGGGGATTCATTGGTTAGGGGAACAGATAGGTGTTTCTGTGGCCGCAGACGTGACTCCAGGATGGTATGTTACCTCCCTGGTGCCAGGGTCAAGGATGTCACTGAGTGGCTGCAGGACACTGAGGGGGGAGGGTGAACAGCCAGAGGTCATTGTCCATATCGGTACCAACGACATAGGCAGAAAGAGGGATGAGGTCCTGCAGGCAGACTATAGGGAGCTAGGAAAGAGATTAAAAAGCAGGGCCTCAAAGGTAGTAATCTCCGGATTACTCCCGGTGCCATGTGCTAGTGAGTACAGGAATAGGAGGATAGAACAAATGAATGCGTGGCTAGAGAGATGGTGCAGGAGGGAGGGCTTTAGATTCCTGAGGCATTGGGACCATTTCTGGGGAAAGTGGGACCTGTACAAGCTGGACGGGTTACACCTCAACAGAGCCGGGACCAACGTTCTCGCGGGGACGTTTGCTAGTGCTGTTGGGGAGGGTTTAAACAAGCTTGGCAGGGGGGTGGGCTCCAGCATGTAGGAGTGGAGGGGAGGAATGGGGTGCATGGAAGAGTGAGTGTGTTGGATGGTACTGGAGGCGGATGTAGTACCATATTAGATAGGAGCAGACTAAGAAAGACTTCGAAAGATTCAAAAATGGGTTTAGAATGCATGTAGGTAAACGCACAAAGTGTGGTGAATAAGGTTGGTGAGCTACAAGCACAATTAGCCGTGTGGTAGGAAAAATACAAAAGCAAATTATTATTTAAATGGGGAGAGATTACAAAATGCTGAGGTACAGAGGGATCTGGGGGTCCTTGTCCATGAATCACAAAAAGTTAGCAAGTAATTAGGAAGGCAAATGGAATCTTGGCCTTTATTGCAAAGATGTGGAGATGCCGGTGTTGGACTGGGGTGGACAAATGTGAGAAGTCGCACAACACCAGGTTATAGTCCAACAGTTTTATTTGAAATCACAAGCTTTCGGAGCGCTGCTCCTTTGTCAGGTGAAGTGAAGAGATGTATATCGGCACAGCATATATAGTCAGAGAACACTGCCAGATGATTACAGTTAATCTTTCCAACTGCCCTTTATCACACCTCGGCAGAGAGATAATCACGGCAATCTACGGAGAACCAGACCAAATACAAGAAGTTGAGAGGGGAAGTGAAGATGAAAATCAGATTGGCAAAGAGACAATATGAAAGTAGAATGGCGGTTAACATAAAAGGGAACCCAAAAATCTTCTACCGGCATGTAAACAGTAAACGGGTAGTAAGAG
This sequence comes from Squalus acanthias, assembly GCA_030390025.1. Classification (NCBI taxonomy): domain Eukaryota; kingdom Metazoa; phylum Chordata; class Chondrichthyes; order Squaliformes; family Squalidae; genus Squalus; species Squalus acanthias. The sequence continues at coordinate 266,337,850 of CM059425.1, forward strand.
GCAGGGTGGGGCCTATTAGGGACAAAGAAGGTTAGAATACTCAATAAGTACTTTGTATCGGTGTTTACTAAGAGGTGGATGCTGACAAAATATCGGTAGAAGTGGAAAAGGTAGAAGCAATGGAAGGGGTGAAAATTGATGGACAGGATGTACTAGAAAAACTGGGTCTGCTTAGAGTGGATAAGTCACCTGGTCCAGATGGCTTGCATCCCAGGTTATTAAGGGAATTGGGGGAGGAGATAGAGGAAGGGCTTGCCATAATTTTCCTAGATGCGGGGGAGGTACCTGAGGATTGGAAAGTGGCAAATGTGACACCATTGTTCAAGAAAGGGTGTCAGGACAATCCTAGTAACTGCAGGCTGGTCAGTTTAACATCAGTGGTGGGTAAAGTTTTAGAACCAATAATCAAGGAAAAAATTAACGGGCACTTGGAAAGGTTTAAGCTAATTAAGGAGCGCCAACACGGATTTGTAAAAGGCAGATCATGTTTGACTAATGTAATTGAATTTTTTGATGAAGTAACGGGGAGGATTGATGAAGGGAATGCAATGGATGTTATCTACATGGGTTTTAGGAAGGCGTTTGACAAAGTACCACATAGAAGGCTGGGTAATAAAATTGAGGCTCATGGAATAGGTGGGTCAGTGGCAGCTTGGATAAGAAATTGGCTTAAGGACAGAAAACAGTGAGTTGTGGTAAATGGCTGTTTTTCAGACTGGAGGATGGTAGACAGTGGTGTTCCAAGGGTTAGTGCTGGGCCCACTGCTTTTTTTGATATATAAATGACCTGGATATTGGAATACAGAGTAGAATTTCTAAATTTGCCGTTGACACCAAACTTGGGGGTGTGACAAACAGTGATGATGATATCAATCGACTGCAACAGGACATAGAAAGGCTAACAGAATGGGCAGACAAGTGGCAGATGGAATTTAATACAGAGAAGTGTGAGGTGATGCATTTTGGCAGAAGGAACAGGGGGAGGCAATATACACTTAATGGCACAGTTTTAAAGAGTGTGCAGGGACAGCGGGACCTTGGAGTTAATGTGCATAGGTCCCTGAAGGTGGCGGGACATTGAGAGAGTGGTTAGCAATGCATATGGGATCTTGGGCTTCATTAATAGAGGTATTGAGTACAGAAGTAGAGAAGTTATGCTGAACCTTTATAAAGTGCTGGTTAGGCCACAACTGGAGTATTGCGTCCAGTTCTGGTCACCACGCTTTAGGAAGGATGTGAAGGCCCTTGAAAGGGTGCAGAGGAGATTTACCAGAATGGTTCCGGGGATGGGGGATCTTAGCTGCAAGGACAGGTTGGAGAAGCTGGATTTGTTTTCATTGGAGCAAAGGAGGTTGAGGGGTGATTTGATAGAGGTGTACAAGATTATGCGGTTAGGATAGGCTAGACGGGGAAAGGCTGTTTCCACTAGTTGATGGTACAAGGACTAAGGGACACAGATTTAAGGTATTGAGCAAGAGATACAGGGGGGATGTGAGGAAAAACTTTTTTACACAGTGAGTGGTGAGGACCTGGAATTCGCTGCCGACGGAAGTGGTGGAAGCGGACACACTCAATGTTTTCAAGGGGAGACTGGATAGGCACTTAAGGGAAATAAACTTGCAGGGCTATGGTGATAGAGCGGGGGAATGGGACTGACTAGGTTGCTCTACAGAGAGTCGGCACAGACTCGATGGGCCGAATGGCCTCCTTTTGTGCCGTTATAACTCTATAGGCTGAGTGAAAAGGTTGGTGCCAGTTAATTGAAGAGTTCCTGACATGAGAGTTTGGCGTGGTAAGGGACAGAGGTCAGTAACTTACTGTGTCGCTGGTTTGAGAGGCACAGGGAACAGAGGGATCTCGGTGTGAAAGTTATATTCTGTTCATTCAGGTATTTTAAGTCAAATAAATCAGTTTGTTTGTTTACGCTTACGCTTTATAGCGCTCGAGTGCTTTTAATCCACAGTCTGCATGAGGGGTCAGGTGAAGGGGGCACAATCCCCAGTACAAAGCGAGCACCTATCATCAACAAGGATTGGTCAGTACACAACGAGGGTCTATCGTCAACAGGGATTGGTCAGTCGCAGTGAGAGCTGATCATCAACCAGGATTGGTCAATACACAGCGAGGGCCTCTTGTCAACAGGAATTGGTCAGTACAGAGCAAGGGTCTATATCAGATTATATATCAGATTGCATATCAGAAGACATCCTATCTTCCTGTAGAAATATTGTACATAGATGGGTGGTGAATGGACAGGAATATAGGAACAGGAGTAGCCCATTCAACCCCTCGAACCTGTTCCTCCATTCAGTGAGATCATGGCTGATCTGTATCTTAACTCCATCCACCTGCTTTGGCTCCATAGCCCTTTATTTCCTTGTCAAGCAAAAACCTATCGATCTCAAATGTAAAATTACTAATTACTACACAGAGGTGTAAGGAATGGACAGATCAGGTAGAACTGCTGCACACAAAGGAGTGGGGAACTCACTTCCCCCAAAAAGCTGTGGATCCTGGGGGGCGAATCATAGAATAGTACAGCACAGAAGAAGGCCATTCAGCCCATCAAGTCTGCGCCGGCTCTTTTGAAGAGCAATCCAGTTAGTCCCACTCCCCCGCTTTTTCCCCATATCCCTGCAGTTTTTTTCTCCTTCAAGTATTTATCCAAATCCCTTTGGAAGGTTACTATTGAATCTGTATCCACCACCCTATCAGGCAGCGCATTCCAAATCCTAACCACTCGTTGTGTAAAAAAGCTTTTCCTCATGTCGCCTCTTGTTCTTTTGCCAATCACCTTAAATCTGTGCCCTCTGGTTACTGACCCTTCAGCGATTGGTAACAGTTTGTCTTCATTTACTCTATCTAAACCCTTCATGATTTTAAACACCTCTATCAAATCTCCTCTTAGCCTTCTCTGCTCTAAGGAGAACAACCCCTGCTTCTCCAATCTATCCACGTAACTGTAATCCCTCATCCCTGGAACCATTCCAGTAAATCTCTTCTGTACCCTCTCCAAAGCCTTCAGGTCCTTCCTCAAGTGTGGTGCCTGGAATTGGACACAATACTCCAGCTGGGGCCGAACTAGTGTTTTATATAGGTTTAGCATAACTTCCTTTTGTTTGTACTCTATACCCCTATTTATAAAGCCCAGGATGCCATTTGCTTTATTAACTGCTTTGTTAACCTGTCCTGCCACCTTCAATGATTTGTGCACAAACACCCCCCGGTCTCTCTGTTCTTGCACCCCTTTTAAAATTGTACCATTTAGCCTGTATTGTCTCTCCTCATTCTTCCAATCAATGTATCACCTCACACTTTACTGCGTTGAATTTAATCTGCCATGTGTCTGCCCATTCCACCAGCCTGTTTGTCTTCTTGAAGTCTATTACTATCTTCCTCACTGTTTACTACGCTTCCAACTTTTGTGTTATCTGCAAATTTCTAAATTTTGCCCTGTAAAATCCAAGTCATTAATGTAGATCAAAAACAGCATTGGTCCTAATACTGAACACTGGGGAACTCTACTCTATACCTCCCTCCAGGCCGAAAAACAGCCATTCATCACAACTCTCCATTTTCTATCCCATAGCCAATTTTGTATCCATGCTGCTGCTGCCCCTTTTATCCCATGGGCTTCAACTTTGCTGACAAGTCTAGTATGTGGTACTTTATCAAACGCCTTTTGGAAGCCCATATAAACAACATCAACTGCACTACCCTCATCCACACTCTCTTTTACCTCATCAAAAAGCTCAATTAAGTTAGTCAAACACAATTTGCCCTTAACAAATCCATGCTGGCTCTCCTTTATTAGCCCATGCTTGTCCAAGTGGCTGTTAATTTTCTCCTGGATTATTGTTTCTAAAAGCTTCCCCACCACTGGCATTCAACTGACTGGCCTGTAATTGCCAGGTTTATCCTTCTCCCCTTTTTTGAACAAGGGCGTAGCATTTGCAGTCCCCATATCTAAGAAAGATTGGAAGATTGTGGTCAGCACCTATGCAATTTCTACCCTTCCTTCTCTCAGCAACCGAGCACGCATCCTATCCGGACCAGGTGACTTATCCACTTTAATTACCACCAGCCTTTCGAGTACCTCCTCTTTATCTATTTTTATCTCATCGAGTATCCCAGCAACCTCCTCGTTTACCATAGTTTTGGCAACGTCCTCTTCCTTGGTAAATGCCGATACAAAGCACTTAGTTCGTACCTCAGCCCTACCTCCTGCCTCCATCAATAGATCTCCATTTTGGTCCCTAATTGGCCCCACCACTCCTCTGAGAACTATTTTACTGTTAATATGCCTGTAGAAGACCTCTGGATTCCTTTTTATGTTAGCTGCCAAATTGGAGCTTTCAAGACTGATAAATTTTTATTCGGTAAGGGTATCCAGGAATATGGAGCTAAGGTGGAAATATGGAGTTGAGGTACAGATTAACCATTATCTAATTGAATGGCTGAATGGCTCATTCCAGTTGCTATGTTCCTTTGAGGGGCTGAATGGGCTCTTCCTGTCCCTATGACCTGTGTTCAAATGTAAGGCAGCGTGTCCATATTGGGTGTGCAACCGGAGGTGCCTCTGCCAGACACTGCCCGCTGAGCTTGGAGTGTGACTAGGTGGGGTAGTGTTTCCAATGATGCCCAGTCATGTCTGGAGTAGGTGACTGGTTGTGGGTGAGGCAGTGTTGGTGCGTAGTTGTTTTCGTGTGTGACTAACCGGCACTGGGTGGAGCTCTGAATATTTGCTGCTAATCAATGTTTGTTGGTTTATTCTATAGGTTCATACGAAGTTTCACAATCGACAGGCACATGTTCCCGGCAGTGACACCTCTTGCCTCAGCTTTTCATATGATGGGAATACCCTGGCATCACGTGGTGGTATGTGCCTGTACTTGTAACTGTAAGTGCCTCTCTGCCTCTGTCTGTCTGCACCCAGGGATCTCATCAGAGTGTGTGTGTGTATCATCTGCTCATTCTTCAGGTCACGGCTGATCTGCTGTCCAACAGAGAATAGGGAAAGCCCACCTGGCAGATCATTCCTTCTCCCTTCACTTGTTCGATCCTGGATCCCTGTCCCCTGGGTGGGGTTTGTTTGAATTATTAGACTGGCCCCGGCCCCCTGGGTGGGGTTTGTTTGTGAGGGAGTCGGGGGTTGGTGTGAGAGATTGTGCAATGGCCACAGAACGAGAATCCCAGTGTTTCTGAGTAGACGGACTTGGAGTGAGAGGCAGAGTACTGAGTGAGGGAGCTCGAACCCATCTCCATCACATTAATGGCACATCCCACAGCTTGTGAGATTAAAATGTTGCTCATATGTTTTCTAGGAGACGACACCATTAAAACCTGGGATATGAGGAATTTCCGGAACCCTCTGAATGTGGCATCTGGTCTCCCCAACATCTTCCCAATGTGAGTTTCTGCAATTACTGAACTAACATCTTAACATAAAAAGCTGAAGGTCCTGTTACTGGGAGTACTAACTCCCTCAGTGCCCTGTTACAGGGAGTAATGCCTCCCTCAGTCCCCTGTTACTGTGAGTACTAACTCCCTCAGTGCCCTGTTACAGGGAGTAATGCCTCCCTCAGTCCCCTGTTACTGTGAGTACTAACTCCCTCAGTGCCCTGTTACAGGGAGTAATGCCTCCCTCAGTCCCCTGTTACTGTGAGTACTAACTCCCTCAGTGCCCTGTTACAGGGAGTAATGCCTCCCTCAGTGCCCTGTTACTGTGAGTATGAACTCCCTCAGTGCCCTGTTACAGGGAGTAATGCCTCCCTCAGTGCCCTGTTACAGGGAGTAATGCCTCCCTCAGTGCCCTGTTACTGTGAGTATGAACTCCCTCAGTGCCCTGTTACAGGGAGTAATGCCTCCCTCAGTGCCCTGTTACTGTGAGTATGAACTCCCTCAGTGCCCTGTTACAGGGAGTAATGCCTCCCTCAGTGCCCTGTTACTGTGAGTATGAACTCCCTCAGTGCCCTGTTACAGGGAGTAATGCCTCCCTCAGTGCCCTGTTACTGTGAGTATGAACTCCCTCAGTGCCCTGTTACTGGGAGTAATGCCTCCCTCAGTGCTCTGTTACTCAGAACATAATGCGGAGATGCCGGTGTTGGACTGGGGTGGACAAAAATGAGAAGTCGCACAACACCAGGTTATAGTCCAACAGTTTTATTTGAAATTACGAGCTTTCGGAGCTCTGCTCCTTCTTCAGGTACAGTGAGGGAATACAAATCGATTACACAGTATATATAGACAGAGAACAATGTGTCTGCAGAGATACAATCCGTCAGGGAGGCATTACATCAAAGACACATCAGAGTAAAGCTAAGACAATGAGGTGGGTCACGGGGTCCAACGTGTCAAATGCTGCAGTCTGCAGTTAAGCTTTTTAACTTTTTTTTAAAAAAACTGGAAAACCAGACAACGATGTCGAGTCACGTTCTGTAGCGTGACATGAACCCGAGATCCCGGTTGAGGCCGTCCTCATGGGTGCGTAACTTGGCTATCAGTTTCTGCTCGATGATTTTGCGTTGTCGTGTGTCTCGAAGGCCGCCTTGGAGAACGCTAACCCGCAGATCCGAGGCTGAATGTCCTTGACTGCTGAAGTGTTCCCCGACTGGGAGGTAACAATCCTGCCTGCCGATTGTTGCGCGGTGTCGGTTCATACGTTGTCTGTGTCTGCATGGTCTCGCCGATGTACCATGCCGCGGTGCATTCTTTCCTGCAACGTATGAGGTAGACAACGTTGGCCGAGTCACATGAGTATGTACTTGGTGGGTAGTGTCCTCACGTGTGATGATGGTATCTGTGTTGATGATCTGGCATGTCTTGCAGAGGTTGCCGTGGCAGGGTTGTGTGGTGTCGTGGTTGCTGTTCTCCTGACAGCTGGGTAATTTGCTGCGAACGATGGTACTTTTGAGGTTAGGCGGCTGCTTGAAGGCGAGTAGTGGAGGCGTGGGGATGGCCTTAGCAAGGTGTTCGTCGTCATCGATGACATGTTGAAGGCTGCGAAGAACATGGCGTAGTTTCTCCGCTCCGGGGAAGTACTGGACGACGTAGGGTACTCTGTTGGTTGTGTCCCGTGTTCGCCTTCTGAGGAGGTCTATGCGATTTTTCGCTGTGGCCCGTCGGAACTGTCGATCGACGAGTCGAGCGTCATATCCCGTTCTTACGAGGGCGTCTTTCAGCGTCCGTAGGTGTCCATCGCGTTCCTCCTCATCTGAGCAGATCCTGTGTATTCGCAGGGCTTGTCCATAGGGGATGGCTTCTTTAACGTGGTTAGGGTGGAAGCTGGAGAAGTGGAGCATCGTGAGGTTGTCCGTGGGCTTGCGGTAGAGTGAAGTGCTGAAGTGTCCGTCTTTGATGGAGATTCGTGTGTCCAAGAATGAAACCGATTCTGAGGAGTAGTCCATGGTGAGTTTGATGGTGGGATGGAACCTGTTGATGTTATCGTGTAGTCCTTTCAGTGATCCTTCGCCGTGGGTCCAAAGGAAGAAGATGTCGTCGATGTATCTGGTGTACAGCGTTGGTTGGAGGTCCTGTGCAGCGAAGAAGTCTTGCTCGAACTTGTGCATGAAGATGTTGGCGTATTGGGGTGCGAATTTGGTCCCCATGGCTGTTCCGTGTGTTTGGGTAAAAAACTGGTTGTCGAAGGTGAAGACATAGTGGTCAAGGATGAAGCGGATGAGTTGTAGGATGGCGTCTGGAGATTGGCTGTTGTTGGTGTTGAGTACTGAGGCTGTCGCAGCGATGCCGTCATCGTGGGGGATACTGGTGTAGAGTGCCAATACGTCCATCGTGGCGAGGAGTGTTCCTGGTTCAACTGGTCCATGGGTGCTGAGTTTCTGTAAGAAGTCTGTAGTGTCACGACAGAAGCTGGGGGTTCCCTGTACAATGGGTTTCAGGATGCCCTCGACGTACCCAGAGAGGTTCTCACACAGGGTTCCGTTGCCTGATACGATAGGACGTCCGGGTGTGTTGGCTTTGTGTATCTTTGGGAGGCAGTAGAAGTCTCCTACGCGGGGAGTACGTGGGATGAGAGCGCGTAGGATGCTTTGAAGGTCTGGATTGAAGGTCTTGATCAGTCTATTGAGTTGGCAGGTGTGTTCTTTGGTCGGATCTGCGGGTAACTGTCTGTAGTGTTCCTGGTTGACCAGTTGTCGGTATGCTTCTTTGCAATAGTCCATTCTGTTCTGTATGACGATGGCTCCTCCTTTGTCCGCTGGTTTGATGACAATGTTGCGGTTGGTCTTGAGAGCGTGTACGGCGTTGTGTTGTGCTCGGGTGACATTCTGGACTGTCTTGTGAGTGCGGCTGATGAATCTGGCGTTGATGCATTTCCTGACAGCTTGAGCATACATGTCAAGCTTAGGGCAGCGACCCTCCGGAGGGGTCCAATTTGACTCTTCTTCGGTTGCTGCACTGCGGTCACGCTACAGAACGTGACTTGACATCGTTGTCTGGTTTTCCGGTTTTTTTTTAAAGTTAAAAGCTTAACTGCAGACTGCAGCATTTGACACGTTGGACCCCCTGTGACCCACCTCATTGTCTTAGCTGTACTCTGATGTGTTTTTGATGTAATGCCTCCCTGACGGATTGTATCTCTGCAGACACATTGTTCTCTGTCTATATATACTGTGTAATCGATTTGTATTCCCTCACTGTACCTGAAGAAGGAGCAGAGCTCCAAAAGCTCGTAATTTCAAATAAAACTGTTGGACTATAACTCAGAACAGAGGAACAGGAGTAGGCCATTGAGCCCCTCGAGCCTGCTCTGCCATTCAATGAGATCATGGCTGATCTGCGACCTAACTCCATATACCCGTCTTTGGCCCATATCCCTTTTTTGTTAACCAAAGGTATTATCAATCTCTGATTTAAAATTAACAGTTGATCTAGCATTAATTGCCGTTTGTGGAAGAGAGTTCCAAACTTCTACCACCCTTTGTGTGTAGAAGTGTTTCCTAATTTCACTCCTGAACGGTCTGGCTCTAATTTTTAGACTCTGCCCCCTAGTCCTAGAATCCTCAACCAACAGAAATAGTTTCTCTCCATCTACCCTATCTGTTCCCTTTAATATCTTGAAAACTTCGATCAGATCACCCCTTGAAATTCTAAATTCTAGGGAATACAACCCTGATTTGTGTAATCTCTCCTCGTAACTTAACCAACCAGGGAGCAGGCTATCTTGGATCTGGTACTGTGTAATGAGACAGAATTAATAAATGATCTCATAGTAAGGGATCCTCTCGGAAAGAGTGATCATAGCATGGTTGAATTTCAAATTCAGTTGGAGGGTGATAAGTTGTATCTCAAACCAGTGTCCTGATCTTAAACAAAGGCAATTACAATGGCATGAGGGCAGAACTGGCTAAAGTGGACTGGAAAAATAGATTAAAGGGTAAGACAGTTGAAATGCAGTGGCGGACATTTAAGGAGATATTTCATAACCCTCAACAAAAAGATATTCCAATGAGAAAGAAAGATTTTAAGAAAAGGGAGCACCATCCGTGGCTAACTAAGGAAGTAAAGGATGGTATCAAATTGAAAACGAAGGCATACAATGTTGCCAAGATTGGTGGGAGGCCAGAGGATTGGGAAATTTTTAAAAAGCAGCAAAGGACGACTAAAAAAATAATAGAGAGAGAGAAGATGAATTCTGAAAGTAAACTGGCAAGAAACATTAAAACAGATAGTAAGAGCTTCTACAGGTATATAAAAAGGAAGAGGGTAGCTAAAGTAAACTTTGGTCCCATAGAGGATGAGACTGGGGAATTAATAATGGGGAACAGGGAAATGGCAGAGACTCTGAACAAATAATTTGTATCTGTCTTCACGGTAGAAGACACTAACAACATCCCAATAATGGATGATCAAGGGGCCACAGGGAGCGGGGAACTAAATACAATCACTATCACTAAGGAAATAGTACTTGGTAAAATAATGGGACTAAAAGATGACAAGTCCCCTGGACCAGATGGCCTGCATCCCAGGGTCTTAAAAGAAGTGGCTGCAGAGATAGTGGATGCATTGGTTGCAATATACCAAAATTCCCTGGACTCTGGAGAGGTCCCAGCGGATTGGAAAACCGCAAATGTAACACCCCTATTTAAGAAAGGAGGGAGACAGAAAGCAGGAAACTATAGACCAGTTAGCCTAACATCTGTCATTGGGAAAATGCTGGAGTCCTTCATTAAGGAAGCAGTAGCAGGGCATTTGGAAAATCATAATGCAGTCAAGCAGAGTCAGCATTGTTTTATGAAAGGGAAATCATGTTTAACAAACTTGCTGGAGTTCTTTGAAGAGGTAACGAGCAGGGTGGAAAAAGGTGAACCAGTGGATGTGGTGTATTTGGATTTCCAGAAGGCATTCGATAAGGTGCCACATAAAAGGTTACTGCATACGATAAAAGCTCACGGAATTGGGGGTAATATATTAGCATGGATAGAGAATTGGCTAACTAACAGAAAGCAGAGAGTCGGGATAAATGGGTCATTTTCCAGTTGGCAAACGGTAACTAGTGGGGTGCCACAGGGATCGGTGCTGGGGCCCCAACTATTTACAATCTACATTAATAACTTGGATGAAGGGACCGAGTGTAATGTAGCCAAGTTTGCGGATGATACAAAGGTGGGTGGGAAAGCAAGTTGTGCAGATGGCTCAAATAACCTGCAAAGGGATATAGACAGGCTAAGTGAGTGGGCACACATTTGGCAGATGGAGTATAATGTGGGAAAGTGCGAGGTTATACACTTTGGCAGGAAAAATAAAAAAGCAAATTATTATTTAAATGGAGAGAGATTACAAAATGCTACAGTTCAGAGGGACCTGGGGGTCCTTGTGCATGAAACACAAAAAGTTAGCATGCAGGGTACAGCAAGTAATCAAAAAGGCAAATGGAATGTTGGCCTTTATTTCAAAGGGGTTGGAGTATAAAAGCAGGGAAGTCCTGTTACAACTGTACAGGGTATTTGTGAGACCACACCTTGAGTACTGCGTACAGTTTTGGTCTCCTTATTTAAGGATGGATGTACTTGCACTGTAGGCAGTTCAGAGACGATTCACTAGGTTAATTCCAGAGATGAGGGGGTTGACTTATGAAGAAAGGTTGAGCAGGCTGGGCCTATACTCATTGGAATTTAGAAGAATGAGAGGTGATCTTATTGAAACATATAAGGTACTGAGGGAGCACGACAAGGTAGTTGCAGAGAGGATGTTTCCCCTCGTGGGGAAATCTAGAATGCGGGGGCACAGTTTTAGGGTCGCCCTTTTAGAACTGAGATGAGGAGGAATTTCTTCTCTGAGGGTCGTAAATCTGTGGAATGCTCTGCCCCAGAGAGCTGTGGAGGCTGGGTCATTAAATACATTTAAGGTGGAGATAGACAGATTTTTATAGATAAGGGAGTGAAGGGTTATGGGGAGCGGGCGGGAAAGTGGCTTTGAGCCCAAGATCAGCTATGATCTTATTGAATGGCGGAGCAGGCTCGAGGGACCAAGTGGCCTATTCCTGCTCCTATTTCTTATGTTCTTCTGCCCTGTTACAGGGAGTAATGCCTTCCTCAGTGCCCTGTTACAGGGAGTAATGCCTCCCTCAGTGCCCTGTTACAGGGAGTAATGCCTCCCTCAGTGCCCTGTTACTGGGAGTAATGCCTCCCTCAGTGCCCTGTTACTGGGAGTAATGCCTCCCTCAGTGCCCTGTTACTGGGAGTAATGCCTCCCTCAGTGCCCTGTTACTGGGAGTAATGCCCCCCTCAGTGCCCTGTTACAGGGAGTAATGCCTCCCTCAGTGCCCTGTTACTGGGAGTAATGCCTCCCTCAGTGCCCTGTTACTGGGAGTAATGCCTCCCTCAGTGCCCTGTTACTGGGAGTAATGCCCCCCTCAGTGCCCTGTTACAGGGAGTAATGCCTCCCTCCGTGCCCTGTTACTGGGAGTAATGCCTCCCTCAGTGCCCTGTTACTGGGAGTAATGCCTCCCTCAGTGCCCTGTTACTGGGAGTAATGCCTCCCTCAGTGCCCTGTTACTGGGAGTAATGCCTCCCTCAGTGCCCTGTTACTGGGAGTAATGCCTCCCTCAGTGCCCTGTTACAGGGAGTAATGCCTCCCTCAGTGCCCTGTTACAGGGAGTAATGCCTCCCTCAGTGCCCTGTTACAGGGAGTAATGCCTCCCTCAGTGCCCTGTTACTGGGAGTAATGCCTCCCTCAGTGCCCTGTTACAGGGAGTAATGCCTCCCTCAGTGCCCTGTTACTGGGAGTAATGCCTCCCTCAGTGCCCTGTTACAGGGAGTAATGCCTCCCTTTGTGCCCTGTTACTGGGAGTAATGCCTCCCTTTGTGCCCTGTTACTGGGAGTAATGCCTCCCTCAGTGCCCTGTTACAGGGAGTAATGCCTCCCTCAGTGCCCTGTTACAGGGAGTAATGCCTCCCTCTGTGCCCTGTTACTGGGAGTAATGCCTCCCTCTGTGCCCTGTTACTGGGAGTAATGCCTCCCTCAGTGCCCTGTTACTGGGAGTAATGCCTCCCTCTGTGCCCTGTTACAGGGTTAGGGTTAACCCTCAAATCTACCGTTATCACCCCTCTCAAAAAAATTGACCCCTCCATCGTTGCAAACTACCACCCCATCTCCAACCTCCCTTTCCTCTCCAAAGTCCTTGAACTTGTTGTCGCCTCCCAAATCCGTGCCCATCTTTCCCGCAACTCCATGGCTTTCATCAAAGTCATAAATTACATCCTTTGTGACTGTGACAAAGGTAAACTATCCCTCCTCGTCCTTCTTGACTTGACTGCAGCCTTTGACATGGTTGACCACTCCATCCTTCTCCACCGTCGTCCAGCTGGTTCCATTCTTATCTATCTAACCGTAGCCAGAGAATCACCTGCAATGGCTTCTTTTCCCGCTCCCGCATAGTTACCTCTGGTGTCCCCCAAGGATCTATCCTTAGCCCCCTCCTATTTCTCATCTACATGCTGCCCCATGGTGACATCATCTGAAAACACAGCGTCAGTTTCCACATGTACGCTGACGACACCCAGCTCTACCTCACCACCACTTCTCTCGACCCCTCCACAGTCTCTAAATTGTCAGAGTGCTTGTCCGACATTCAGTTCTGGATGAGCAGAAATTGTCTCCCAATTAAATATTGGGAAGACTGAAGCCATTGTTTTCGGTCCCTGTCACAAACTTCGTTCCCTAGCCACTGACTCCATCCCTCTCCCTAAAACAAAAAAGGTGACTTAAAACAAAAAAGGTGACTCAACCGTGGCTAACAAGGGAAATTAGGGATAGCAGAAGATCCAAGGAGTGGACATATAAATTGGCCAGAAAAAGCAGTAAACCTGAGGATTGGGAGCCGTTTAAGATTCAACAAAGGAGGACAAAGGGATTAATTAAGAAGGGGAAAATAGAATATGAGAGGAAGCTTGCAGGGAACATAAAAACTGACTGTAAAAGCTTTTATAGATATGTGAAAAGAAAAAGATTGATGAAGTCAAGCGTAGGTCCCTTGCAGTCAGAATCAGGGGAAGTTATTATGGGGAACAAAGAAATGGCAGACCAATTAAATCCATATTTTGGTTCTGTCTTCACAAAGGAGGACACAAATAACCTCCCAGAGATGTCGGGGAACATAGGGTCTAATGAGAGGGAGGAACTGAATGAAATCAGTATTTGTAGGGAAATGGTGTTAGGGAAATTGGTGGGATTGAAGGCCGATAAATCCCCAGGGACTGATAATCTACATCCTAGGGTACTTAAGGAAGTGGCCCTAGAAATAGTAGATGCATTGCTGATCATCTTCCAACATTCGATGGAATCTGGAACAATACCCATGGATTGGAGGGTAGCTAATGTTACCCCACTATTCAAAAAAGGTGGTAGAGAGAAAACGGGGAATTACAGACTGGTAAGCCTGACATCGGTAGTGGGGAAAATGCCAGAGTCCATTATTAAAGATGTAATAGCAGAGCACTTGGAAAACAGTGACAGGATCGGACAAAGTCAACATGGATTTACAAAAGGTAAATCATGCTTGACTAAGCTACTGGAATTTTTTGAGGATGTAACTGGTAAAATAGATAAGGGAGAACCAGTAGATGTGGTGTATTTGGAATTTCAAAAGGCTTTCGATAAGGTCCCGCATAAGAGATTAGCGTGCAAAGTTAAAGCACACGGGATTGGGGGCAAGGTATTGACTTGGATAGAGAACTGGTTGGCAGACAGAAAGCAAAGAGTTGGAATAAACGAGTCTTTTTCCGAGTGGCAGGCAGTGACTAGTGGGGTACCGCAGGGATCGGTCCTTGGACCCCAGCTATTCACAATATATATTAATGATCTAGACAAGGGAACTAGATGTAATATCTCCAAGTTTGCAGATGACACAAAGCTGGGTGGGCGTGTGTGCTGTGAGGAGGATGCCGAGAAACTCCAGGATGATTTGGACAGGTTGGGTGATTGGACAGAAGCATGGCAGATGCAATATAACGTGGATAAATGCGAGGTTATCCACTTTGGTGTCAAAAACAGGAAGGCAGATTATTATCTGAATGGCAATAGATTGGGAGAAGGGGAAGTGCAACGAGACCTGGGTGTCCTTGTGCACCAGCCGCTGAAGGTAAGCATGCAGGTGCAGCAGGCGGTTGAGAAGGCAAATGGTATGTTGGCCTTCGTAGCGAGAGGGTTTGAGTACAGGAACAAGGATGTCTTGCTGCAGTTGTACAGGGCCTTGGTGAGACCACATCTTGAGTATTGTGTGCAGTTTTGGTCGCCTTATCTGAGGAAGGAGGTTCTTGCCATGGAAGGAGTTCAGCGAAGATTCACCAGGCTGATATCTGGGATGGCAGGAATGAAGTATGAGGAGAGATTGGGTCGATTGGGCTTATACTCGCTGGAGTTTAGAAGAATGAGAGGGGATCTCATTGAAACTTATAAAATTCTGAAAGGACTGGACAGACTAGATGCAGGAAGGATGTTCCCGATGGTCAGGGAGTCCAGAACCAGGGGTCACAGTCTAAGGATAAGGGGTAAGCCATTTAGGACAGAAATGAGGAGGAATTTCTTCACCCAGAGAGTGGTGAACCTGTGGAATTCTCTGCCACAGAAGGCAGTAGAGGCCAATTCATTAAATAGATTCAAGAAGGAGTTGGATATATTTCTTAAGGCTAAAGGGATCAAGGGATATGGAGAGAAAGCAGGGACAGGGTTCTGAATTTGGATGATCAGCCATGATCGCATTGAATGGCGGAGCAGGCTAGAGGGGCCGAATGGCCTACTCCTGCTCCTATCTTCTATGTTTCTATGTCTGAGGCTGAACCACACTGTTCGCAACCTTGGTGTCATATTTGGCCCTGAAATGAGATTCCGACCTCATATCCGCGGCATAACTAAGACCACCTATTTCCACCTCCGTAACTTCGCCCATCTCCGCCCTTGCCTCCGCTCATCCACTGCTGAAACCCTCATCCGTGCCTTTGTTACCTTAGACTTGACTATTCCAACGCACTCCTGGCTGGCCTCCCACATTCTACCCTACGTAAACCTTGTGGTGATCCAAAACACGGCTGCCATGTCCTAACTCGCACCAAGCCCCGTTCACCCATCACCCCTGAGCTCGCTGAGCTCCATTGATTCCCGGTTAAGCAATGCTTCAGTTTCAAAATTCTCATCCTTGTTTTCAAATCCCTCCATGGCCTTGCCCCTCCCCATCTCTGTAATCTCCTTTAGCCCCACAAACCCCCCCAAGATATCTGCGCTCCTCCAATTCTGCCCTCTTGAGCATCCCTGATCATAATCGCTCAACCATTGGTGGCCGTGCCTTCAGCTGCCTGGGCACTAAGCTCTGGAATTCCCTGCCTAAACCTCTCCGTCTCTCTACCTCTCTTTCCTCCTTTAAGACGCCCCTTAAAACCTACCTCTTTGAACAAGCTTTTGGTCATCTGCCCTGATATCTCTTTCTGTGGCTCGGTGTCTAATTTTTTTTGTGTGTTATAATACTCCTGTGAAGCACCTTGGGACGTTTTACTACGTTAAAGGTGCTATATAAATACAAGTTGTTGTTGTTGTTTGGATCGTGCGGTGTGTGATACACGAGCCCTGGTCTGTGTTTGGATCGTGCGGTGTGTGATACACGAGCCCTGGTCTGTGTTTGGATCGTGCAGTGTGTGATACACGAGCCCTGGTCTGTGTTTGGATCGTGCGGTGTGTGATACACGAGCCCTGGTCTGTGTTTGGATCGTGCAGTGTGTGATACACGAGCCCTGGTCTGTGTTTGGATCGTGCTATGTGTGATACACGAGCCCTGGTCTGTGTTTGGATCGTGCGGTGTGTGATACACGAGCCCTGGTCTGTGTTTGGATCGTGCGGTGTGTGATACACGAGCCCTGGTCTGTGTTTGGGTCGTGCGGTGTGTGATACACGAGCCCTGGTCTGTGTTTGGATCGTGCGGTGTGTGATACACGAGCCCTGGTCTGTGTTTGGATCGTGCGGTGTGTGATACACGAGCCCTGGTCTGTGTTTGGATCCTGCGGTGTGTGATACACGAGCCCTGGTCTGTGTTTGGATCGTGCGGTGTGTGATACACGAGCCCTGGTCTGTGTTTGGATCGTGCGGTGTGTGATACACGAGCCCTGGTCTGTGTTTGGGTCGTGCGGTGTGTGATACACGAGCCCTGGTCTGTGTTTGAATGGTGCAGTGGGTGATACACGAGCTTTCCTGACACCTGTGTTCATAGAATCATAGAAATTTACAGCACAGAAGGAGGCCATTCGGCCCATCTTGTCCGTGCCAGCCGACAAAGAGCTCTCCAGCCTGATCCCACTTTCTAGCACTTGGTGTACTTCAAGTGCATATCCAAGTACTTTTTAAATGTGATGAGGGTCTCTGCCTCTACCACCCTTTCAGGCAGTGAGTTCCAGACCCCCACCACCCTCTGGGTGAAAAAATGTCTCCTCAAATCCCCTCTAAACCTCCGACCAATTATTTTAAATCTATGTCCCCTGGTTATTGACCTCTCTGTTAAGGGAAATAGATCCTTCCTAGCCACTCTATCTGGGCCCCTCATAATTTTATACACCTCAATTAAGTCTCCTCTCAGCCTCCTCTGTTCCAAAGAAAACAACCCCATCCTATCCAATCTTTCCTCATAGCTAAAATTCCCCAGCCCAGGCAACATCCTCGTAAATCTCCTCTGTACCCTCTCTCATGCAATCACATCCTTCCTGTAATGTAGTGACCAGAACTGCACGCAGTATTCTAGCTGCGGCCTAACTAGTGTTTTATACAGCTCAAGCATGACCTCCCTGCTTTTGTATTCTATGCCTCGGCTAATAAAGGCAAGTATCCCGTATGCCTTCTTAACCACCTTATCTACCTGTCCTGCTACCTTCAGGGATCTGTGGACATGCACTCCAAGGTCCCTCTGATCTTCTGCACTTCTCAGTGTCTTATATTTATTGTGTATTCCCTAGCCCTGTTAGCCCTCCCCAAATGCATTACCTCACACTTCTCCAGATTGAATTCCATTTGCCACTGTTCTGCCCACCTGACCAGTCCATTGATATCTTCCTGCAGTCTGCAGCTTTCTTCTTCATTATCAACCACACGGCCAATTTTTGTATCATCTGCAAACTTCTTAATCATTCTCTCTCATCGTTCTCTCTCACAGGACAGATTGCTGCTTCAGCCCTGACGATAAGCTGCTGGTAACGGGGACGTCAGTGAAGAGAGGACAGGGGAACGGGAAGCTGCTGTTCTTTGACCGAGAGACTTTCCACAAGCTGTACGAGATCGAGGTCACTGACGCAGTGAGTCAATCCATTCGTTCTCAACCAATCACATTTTACACACACCAAATGGAGCCCAAGGCACTGCTTTTCCCCTCCATATACTGTCCTCATACTCCGAACTGTCCCGACCCCCGCCCACCCCCCAACCCGTGTTGACCTGTCCGGACCCGTCCCCACCCCCCTCCTTCCCCGATCCGTCCCACTCTCCGATCCATTCCCCCACCCCACCCCTGATCGGCCCCGACCCGTCCCGACTCCCACTCTGAGCTGACCTCTTTGTCCTTTGCTGTAAATGACAACAGCAGAATCACCAACAGCTACTATCCAAAAAAAATGGGAGCAGAGGTTATGATCTGAAATTGTTGAACTCGATGTTGAGTCCAGAAGGTTGTAAAGTGCCTAATCAGAAGATGAGGTGCAATTCCTCGAGCTTCTATTGAGTTTCATTGGAACAGTGTAGGAGGCCGAGGACAGGGAGTGGGAGTGGAGAATTAAAATGGCAAGCTCAGGGTCACGCTTGCGGACTGAAGAGAGGTGTTCAGCAAAGCGGTTACTCAATCTGCGTTTGGTCTCCCCAATGTAGAGGAGACCGCATCGTGAGCAGCGAATGCAGCATACTAAATTGAAAGAAGTACAGAAAAATCGCCGTTTCAACTGGAAGGAGTGTTTGGGGCCATCAGAACAGATGCGACGGAGAAACTGGGAGCTTACTTCCACCTCCGTAACATTGCCCATCTGCTGCTGAAACCTTCATCCGTGCCTTTGTTACCTCTAGACTCGGCTATTCCAACACACTCCTGGCTGGCCTCTCACCTTGCACCTTCTGTAAACTGCAGCTCATCCAAAACTCTGCTGCCCATATCCTAACTCACACTAAGTCCCGCTCTCCCATCACGATCCACTCTGTCCTCCATTGGCTTCCATCATCTCCAGTTAAAATTGTCTTCACATCTCTCCATGGCCTCGCCCCTCCCTATCTCTGTAACTACTGCGGCAAACTCTGCACTCCTCTCACTCTGGCCTCTTGTGCATCTCCCACTCCCTTGCCTCCACCATTGATGGCCGTGCCTTCAGCCACTTATGCACCAGTCTCTGGAATTCCCTCTCCTCCTTTAAGACCCTCCTTAAAACTCGGCTCTGATAAAGCCTATGGTCACCCCTCCTAATATCCCTGGCTCGGGGTGGATTTATTTCTGCTTCCAGCTCTGTGAAACACCTTGAGATGTTTCTGTGCGTGGAAGGTGCTTTCTGAATGCAAGTTGACGTGTCTCTCACTCTTTCTGCCTGTGTCCCTATCTCGCCCTCTCTCACACCCCCCAAAACACTCTCCGCTCTGCCTCGTACAGCTGGAGGATTTCCCTGTGGACAGTGCAGGCGCTCCCACACTCAGTTCATGTTATGTTCATTTTTCAGAGTGTTATTCGGTGCCTATGGCACCCAAAGCTGAACCAGATCATGGTGGGGACAGGAAACGGACTGGCGAAAGTCTACTATCACCCGGTCAAGAGTCAAAGGTAAAAGGTCACAGTGCAAGCGGCTTTCAGTTGGGCCGAGGACAGCACCAGAATGTATCTGTATTGTCAGTGTTCACATGATGAGTGTTTACACGACGAGTGTGCCTCCTCCCTAGCTTTTTTAAATTCATTCCTGGGATGTGGGCGTCACTAACAAGGCCAGCATTTATTGCCCCTCCTTAGTTGCCCTTGAGAAATTGGTGCTAAGCCGCCTTCTTGAACCGCTGCAGTCCGTGTGGTGAAGGTGCTCCCACAGTGCTGTTCGGAAGGGAGTTCCAGGATTTTAACCCAGCGACGATGAAGGAACGGTGATATATTTCCAAGTCAGGATGGTGTCTGACTTGGAGGGGAACTTGGAGGTGATGGTGTTCCCATGCGCCTGCTGCCCTTGTCCTTCCTGGTGGTAGAGGTCGCGGGTTTGGGAGGTGCTGCCGAAGAAGCCTTGGCGAGTTGCTGCAGTGCATCTTGTAGATGGTACACACTGCAGCCACGGTGCACTGGTGGTGGAGGGAGTGAATGTTTAATGTGGTGGATGGGGTGCCAATCAAGCGGGCTGCTTTGTCCTGGATGGTGTCGAGCTTCTTGTGTTGTTGGAGCTGCACTCATCCAGGCAAGTGGAGAGTATTCCATCACACTCCTGACTTGTGCCTTGTAGATGGTGGAAAGGCTTTGGGGAGTCAGTAGGGGAGTCACTCGCCACAGAGTACCCAGCCTCTGGCATGCTCTTGTAGCCACAGTATTTATGTGGCCGGTCCAGTTAAGTTTCTGGTCAGTGGTGACCCCCCCCAGGATGGTGACAGTGGGGGATTCGGCGATGGTAATCCCGTTGAGTGTCATGGGGAGGTGGTTAGACTCTCTCTTGTTGGAGATAGTGGTCATGATGCGGAGATGCCGGTGTTGGACTGGGGTGGACAAAAATGAGAAGTCGCACAACACCAGGTTATAGTCCAACAGTTTTATTTGAAATCACAAGCTTTCGGAGCTTACGTGGCCCCTTCCTCAGGTGAAGTCCTGAGGAAGGGGCCACGTAAGCTCCGAAAGCTTGTGATTTCAAATAAAACTGTTGGACTATAACCTGGTGTTGTGCGACTTCTCATTTTTGTTGGAGATAGTCATTGCCTGGCACTTGTATGGCGCGAATGTTACTTGCCACTTATCAGCCCGAGCCTGCATGTCGTCCAGGTCTTGCTGCATGCGGGCATGGACTGCTTCATTATCTGAGGAGTTGTGAATGGAGCTCGACGACAACAACAACAACTTCTTGCATTTATATAGCGTGTTTTACATATCACAACGTCCTAAGGCGCTTAACGAGAGCGATATCAATAAAAACATTTTTGACACTGAGCCACAGAAGGAGATATCAGGATAGATGACCAAAAGTTTGGTCAAAGAGGTAGGTTTTAAGGAGCATCTTAAAGGAAGAGAGAGGTAGAGAGGCGGAGAGGTTTAGGAAGGGAATTCCAGAGCTTGGGGTCAAGGTAGTTGAAAGCATGGCCGCCAGTGGTGGAGCGATTAAAATCGGAAATGCGCAAGAGGCCAGAATTGGAGGAGCGCAGAAATTTCGAAGGCTTGTAGGGCTGGAGGAGAATACAGAAATAGTGAGGGGCGAGGCCATGGAGGGATTTGTAGATGAGGATTTTAAAATTGAGGCGTTGTCGGACACTGTAATCATCAGTGAACATCCCCTCTTCTGACATGATAGAGGGAAGGTCATTGATAAAGCATCTGAATATAGTTGGGACAAGGACCCTCCCCCATAGTCTCATCTTCCCCTCCCCCAAAGTCTCATAGAATAATACAGCACAGAAGGAGGCCATTCGGCCCATTGTTCCTGTGTCGGCTCTTTGGTAGAATGACCCAATTAATTCCACTCCCCTGCTCTTTCCCATAGCCCTGCAAATTTTTTCCCTTCAAGTATTTTTCCAGTTATCTTTTGAATGTTACTATTGATTCTGCTTTTTAACATCCTTCTCAACTTGCCGTGTCACCTTTAAGGATTTGTGTACAAACACTTCCGGGTCTCTCCGTTTCTACACCCCCTTTAAAATTGTACGATTCAGATTATATTGCCTCTCCTCATTCTTCCTACCAAAATGTATCACCAGTCTGTCTATGTCCTCCTGAAGTCAGGAGTTACTATCCTTCCGAGTTTTGTGTCATCTGCATACTTTGAAATTATGCCCTGTATTCCCAAACCAGGTCATTAATATATATCAAAAAGAGCAGTGGTCCTAATACCGACCCCTGGGGAACACCACTGTATACTTCACTCCAGTCTGAAAAACAACCATTCACCACTACTCTCCACTGCTTTCTGTCCCTTAGCCAATTTTGTATCCATGCTGCCACTGCCCCCTTAATCCCATGGGCTTTTATTTTGCTGACAAGTCTATTATGAGCCACTTTGTCAAACACTTTTTGAAAGTCCATATACACAACATCAACCGCACTATCCTCGTCAACCCTCTTCATTTCTTCATCAAAGAACTCGATAAAGTTAGTCAAACATAATTTTCCTTCAGCAAATCCGTGCTGACTTTCATTTATCAGCCCATACTTTTCCAAATGACAATTAATTTTGTCCCGGATTATTGTCTTTAAAAGTTTCCCCACTACTGACGTTAGGCTGACTGGCCTGTAGTTGCCGGGTTTATCCCTCTCACCTTTTTTAAACAGGGGTATAATATTTGCAACCCTCCAGCCCTCTGGCACCATCCCCATATCCAAGGAGGTTTGGAAGATTGTGGTCAGGGCCTCTGCAATTTCCACCCTTCCTTCAGTAACCGAGGATGCATCCCATCCGGACTGGGTGACTTTTCTACTTTGAGGTCTGCCAACCTTTTAACGACCTCCTCTCTATCTATTTTTATCCTGTCCAATATCGCTACTGCCTCCTCCTTTACTGTGAGCTGACTATTGCTGGAGTGTTGGCTAAACATGTCCTGAGGTTGCATGTGAGCTGCAGCATTGCATATTGATCCACTGCAGGTCCCACCATCTCCTCACCTCACCTCACCTCTGATGGTCAAACCAAGAGACTGGGGAAGATATGGCAGTTGTAAGAATGAAAACTGGTAAGAACATAAGAAATAGGAGCAGGAGTAGACCATTTGGCCCTTCGAGCCTGCTCCGCCATTCAACAAAATCAGGCTGATCTTCTACCTCAAATCCACCTTCCTGCACTATCCCCATATCCCTTAGTTCCCAAAAATTTATTGACCTCTGTCTTGAATATACTCAATGACTGAGTAATCACAGCTCTCTGGGGTAGAGAATTCCAAAGATTCACAACCCTTTGAGTGAAGAAATTTCTCCTAAATGGCCGACCTCTTATTCTGAGACTGTGACCCCGTATTCTAGATTCCCCAGCCAGGGGAAACATTTTCTCAGCATTAACCCTGTCAAACCCTGGGTAGGGAAAAAGCAGGTAATTACAGACCTGTAAGCCTTACATCAGTTGTGGGCAAAATGCTGGAGTCCATCATTAAGGATGAAATAGCGGAGCACTTAGCAAATGGGGACAGGATAGGACAGAGTCAACATGGATTTACAAAGGGTAAATCGTGCTTGACTAATCTATTGGAATTTTTTGAGGGAGTAACTGGTAAAATAGATGGGGGAGAGCCAGTAGATGTGGTGTACCTGGACTTCCAAAAGGCCTTCGATAAGGTCCCACATAAAAGATTAGCATGGAAAATTGAAGCTCATGGGATAAAGGGGAAAGTATTGACGTGGATAGAGAACTGGCTGTCAGATAGAAAACAGAGAGTTGGAATAAATGGCTCATTTTCTGAATGGCAGGCAGTAACAAGTGGGGTACCACAGGGATCTGTCCTGGGTCCCCAGCTGTTCACAATTTACATTAATGACCTGGATCAGGGAGTCGGATGCAGCATTTCCAAATTTGCAGACGACACTAGTTGGAGGGGGGGTGGGCTCAGAGGAGGAGACCAGGAAGCTCCAGAGCGATTTGGACAGACTGGGTGATTGGGCGGATAAATGGCAGATGCACTATAATGTGGACAAGTGCGAAGTTATCCACCTTGGGTGCAGGAACGGGAGGGCAAAGTATTATTTAAATGGCAATAAATTGGGAGAGGGGGAAGTACAGAGAGACCTGGGTGTTCTTGTACACCAGTCACTGAAGGCGAGCATGCAGGTGCAACAGGCGGTCAAGAAGGCAAACGGTATGCTGGCCTTCATAGCAAAAGGGTTGGAATACAGGAACAGGGATACCTTGCTGCAGCTGTACAGGGCACTGGTGAGACCACACCTCGAGTACTGTGTACAGTTTTGGTCACCTCATCTGAGGAAAGATGTTCTTGCCATGGAGGGGATGCAGCGGCGATTCACCAGGCTGATACCAGGAATGGCGGGATTGACCTATGAGGAGAGACTATGTAGTTTAGGGATGTACACACTGGAGTTTAGAAGATTGAGAGGGGACCTCATAGAAGTGTATAAAATTCTGACAGGTCTAGACAGACTAGATGCAGAAGGAATGTTTCCCTTGGCGGGTGAGAACAGAACTAGAGGACATAATTTAAGGATAAGGGCTAAACCATTTAGGACAGAAATGAGGGGGAATTTCTTCACTCAGAGGGTGGTGAACCTGTGGAACTCATTGCCACAGAGGGCAGTGTACGCCAGCTCATTAAATATATTTAAGAGGGAATTAGATATATTTCTACAGGCAAAAGGGGTTAAGGGTTACGGAGAGAAGGCGGGGACGGGATACTGAATTGGAGGATCAGCCATGATCTCATGAAATGGCGGAGCAGGCTCGAAGGGCCGAATGGCCTACTCCTGCTCCTATCTTCTATGTAATCTATGTAAACCCCTTAAGAAATTTATATGTTTCAGTTAGATCACCTCTTATTTTTTGATGAAGTACCAGGGAGGATTGATGAAGGGAATGCAATGGATGTTGTCAACATGGATTTTAGGAAGGCGTTTGACAAAGTACCGCATAGAAGGCTGGTTAACAAAATTGAGGCTCATGGAATAGGTGGGTCAGTGGCAGCTTGGATACGGAATTGGCTTAAGGACAGAAAACAGCGAGTTGTGGTAAATGGCTGTTTTTCAGACTGGAGGATGGTAGACAGTGGTGTTCCCCAAGGGTCAGTGCTGGGGCCATTGCTTTTTTTGATATATATAAATGACCTGGATATTGGAATACAGAGTAGAATTTCTAAATTTGCCGAACAGTGATGATACCAATCGACTGCAACAGGACATAGAAAGGCTAGCAGAATGGGCAGACAAGTGGCAGATGTGCGGTTTAAACAGAGGGCTGCAAGTTGGGAATTGGTTCTTACTTTACACCAAGGAAAGAGTCCGAGAGCGGGAGCAGTCAAACAACAACAACTGCGAAACCGCTAAAGTGACGTCACAACCAGGGAAGGAGCTGATTGGTAAGTAGGACCTGGTGAGTATTTCTACAGTCCAATCGTTAAAGTAAAAGTAAGGTCTCTAGTTTAGAGTAAGTAGTGTTTAAAGGGAAGTAAGGTCCCTAGTGTATTTAATATTCTTTAATTTAAAGGAAGTAAAGGGAGTAAATTATGGGTAGGACATGGCAGGGCAGCTCGGCAGCGTGGAGTGCTCCTCCTGTGCTATGTGGGAAGTCAGGGACACTTTCGGTGTCCAGGGCGAACACGTGCAGGAAGTGTCTCCAGCTGCAGCTACTCGAAATCCGCGGTTCGGAGCTGGAGCTGCGGCTGGATTCACTATGGAGCATCCGCGAAGCTGAGATCTTCGTGGATAGCACGTTTAATGAGGTGGTCACACCGCAGGTAAAGAGTGCACAGGCAGACAGGAAATGGGTGACCGCCAGACAGAGTAAAAGAACTATGAAGGTAGTGCAGGAGTCCCCTGGGTCCATCTCCCTCTCCAACAGATTTTCCGTTTTGGATACTGCTGGGGGAGATAGTTTCTCAGGGGAATGCAGCAAGAGCCAAGTCCGTGGCACTACGAGTGGCTCAGCTGCACAGGAGGGGAGGAAAAAGAGTGGGAGAGCAATAGTGATAGGGGATTCTATCGTAAGGGGAACAGAAAGGCGTTTCTGTGGCCGCAGACGTGACTCCAGGATGGTATGTTGCCTCCCTGGTGCCAGGGTCAAGGATGTCACTGAACGGCAGCGGGGCATTCTGAAGGGGGAGGGCGAACAGTCAGAGGTCGTGGTTCACATTGGTACCAACGACATGGGTAGAAAGAGGGATGAGGTCCTGCAACAAGACTTTAGGGAGCTAGGTAGCAGATTAATAAACAGGACCTCAAAGGTTGTAATCTCTGGATTACTCCCGGTGCCACGTGCTAGTGAGTATAGGAATAGGAGGATAGAGCAGATGAATGCGTGGCTAAAGAGTTGGTGCAGGAGGGAGGGCTTTAGTTTCCTGGATCACTGGGTCTGCTTCTGGGGAAGGTGGGACCTGTAGAAGTCGGACGGGTTGCACCTGAACCGGAATGGGACCAACATCCTTACGGGGAGGTTTGCTAGTACTGTTGGGGGGGGTTTAAACTAACTTGGCAGGGGGATGGGATACGGAGTGGAGCTATAGCAAGGGGTGATGCACAGCCAAATATAGAGGAAAAAACAAGTCAGCCTGGAAGGCAGAGCAAATATGTAACAGCACAAGGGAGTATGGCAAAGCTGGATGGCATTTATTTTAATACAAGGAGTCTTGCGAGTAAGGCACATGAATTGAAGGTGTTGATGAACACATGGGAGTATGATATTGTTGCTATCACAGAGACATGGTTGAGGGAGGGGCAGGACTGGCAGCTCAATATTCCGGGATATAGAATCTTCAGGCAAGACAGAGGGGGGTGTAAAAGAGGAGGGGGTGTCGCAATATTAATCAAGGAGTCAATTACTGCTGTAAGAAGGGATGATATCTTAGCAGGTTCCTCCAATGAGGCCATATGGGTAGAACTTAAAAACAAACAAGGGGCAAGCACTTTGCTGGGAGTGTACTATAGGCCCCCAAACGGTCAGGGGGAGATAAAGGAACAGATATGTAGGCAAATCTCAGAGAAGTGTAGAAATAATAGGGTAATAATAGTTGGGGATTTCAACTTCCCCAATATTAACTGGGATAGTCAGAGTGTGAAAGGCTTAGAGGGTGCGGAATTCTTAAAGTGCATCCAGGAGAGCTTTTTGAGCCAGCATGTAGAAAGTCCTACAAGAGAGGGGGGCGGTACTGGACCTAATTCTAGGGAATGTAGCCGGGCAAGTGGTACAACTGTCAGTAGGAGAGCATTTTGGTGACGGTGACCATAATTCGGTGAGATTTAAGGTAGTCATGGAAAAGGACAAAGATGGACCGGAAATAAAGGTTCTAAATTGGGGAAGGCCGATTTTAATATGATAAGGCAGGATCTGGCCAAAGTGGACTGGGATCAGCTACTTGTAGGAAAATCCACATCAGAGCAGTGGAAGTCTTTCAGAAAGGAAATAGAGAGAGTATAACGCCAACATGTTCCCGTAAAGGTCAAGGGTGGGACCAACAAGCCCAGGGAACCCTGGATGCCAAGGGATATACAAGAATGGATTAGGAAAAAAAGGGAGGCTTTTGGCAGACACAAAGGACTAAAAACAGTGCAAGCCTTAGAGGAGTATAGAAAGTGCAGGGGGTACTTAAAAAAGAAATTAGGAGAGCGAAGAGGGGGCATGAAAAAACACTGGCGGGCAAAATAAAGGAAAATCCCAAGGTGTTTTATAAGTATATTAAGGGCAAGAGGATAACCAGGGAAAGAGTAGGGCCCATTAGGGACCAAAGTGGCAATCTGTGTGTAGAGCCAGAAGATGTAGGTGAGGTTTTAAATGAATATTTTGCATCTGTGTTCACTATGGAGAAGGACGATGTAGGCATAGAAATCAGGCGGGGGGATTGTGATGTACTTGAACAAATTAGTATTGAGAGGGAGGAGGTACTAGCGGTTTTAGCGGGCTTAAAAGTGGATAAATCCCCAGGCCCAGACGAGATGTATCCCAGGCTGCTGTGAGAGGCAAGGATGGAGATTGCAGGGGCCCTGACACAAATTTTCAGAACCTCTCTGGCCACAGGGGCGGTGCCAGAGGACTGGAGAACAGCTAACGTAGTACCATTATTCAAGAAGGGTAGTCGGGATAAACCAGGGAATTACAGGCCAGTGAGCCTAACATCAGTGGTAGGGAAATTATTGGAAAAAATTCTGAGGGACAGAATTAGTCTCCACTTGGAGAGGCAAGGATTAATCAAGGATAGTCAGCATGGCTTTGTCCGGGGAAGATCATGTCTAACCAATTTGATTGAATTTTTCGAGGGGGTGACTAGGTGTGTGGATGAGGGTAGTGCAGTTGATGTAGTCTTCATGGACTTCAGTAAGGCTTTTGACAAAGTCCCGCATGGGAGACTGGTCAAGAAGGTAAGGGCCCATGGGATCCAGGGCAATTTGGCACATTGGATCCAAAATTGGCTTAGTGGCAGGAGGCAGTGGGTGATGGTCAGAGGTTGTCTTTGTGACTGGAAGCCTGTGTCCAGTGGTGTACCGCAGGGATCGGTGCTGGGTCCTTTGCTGTTTGTAGTGTACATTAATGATTTAGATATGAATGTAGGAGGTATGATCAGTAAGTTCGCAGATGACACGAAAATTGGTGGAGTGGTAAATAGCGAGGAGGGAAGCCTCAGGCTACAGGAGGATACGGGTTGGTTAGATGGGCAGAACAGTGGCAAATGGAATTTAACCCTGAAAAGTGTGAGGTGATGCATTTTGGGAGGACTAACAAGACAAGGGAATACACAATGAATGGTAGGACCCTAGGAAGGACAGAGGATCAGAGGGACCTTGGTGTGCATGTACATAGATCCCTGAAGGCAGCAGGACAGGTAGATAAGGTGGTTAAAAAGGCATATGGGATACTTGCCTTCATTAGCCGAGGCATAGAATATAAGAGCAGGGAGGTTATGATGGAGCGGTACAAAACGCTAGTTAGGCCACAGCTGGAATACTGTGTGCAGTTCTGGTCACCACACTATAGGAAGGATGTGATTGCATTGGAGAGGGTGCAGAGGAGATTCACCAGGATGTTACCTGGGCTGGAGAGAGACTGGACAGGCTGGGGTTGTTTTCCTTATAGCAGAGAAGGCTGAGGGGGGACCTGATTGAGGTGTACAAAATTATGAGGGGCATAGATAGGGTAGAGAGATAGGGTAGATAGAAAGGAACTTTTTCCCTTAGTAGAGGGGTCAATAACCAGGGGGCATAGTTTCAAGGTAAGGGGCAGGAGGTTTAGAGGGGATTTGAGGAAAAACTTTTTCACCCAGAGGGTGGTTGGAATCTGGAACTCACTGCCTGAAAGGGTGGTAGAGGCAGGAACCCTCACAACATTCAAGAAGCATTTAGATGAGCACTTGAAACGCCATAGCAAACAAGGCTACGGAGCAAGTGCTGGAAAGTGGGATTAGAATAGACAGGGCTTGATGGCCGGCATGGACACGATGGGCCGAAGGGCCTCTTTCTGTGCTGTATAACTCTATGAGATGGAATTTAATACAGAGAAGTATGAGGTGATGCATTTTGGTAGAAGGAACAGGGAGAGGCAATATACACTTAATGGCACAGTTTTAAAGAGTGTGCAGGGACAGAGGGACCTGGGAATTAATGTGCATAGGTCCCTGAAGGTGGCGGGGCATATTGAGAGAGTGGTTAACAAAGCATATGGGATCTTGGGCTTCATAAATAGAGGTATTGAGTGCAAAAGTAGAGAAGTTAGGCTGAACCTTTATAAAGCGCTGGTTAGGCCACAACTGGAGTATTGCATCCAGTTCTGGTCACAACACTTTAGGAAGGATGTGAAGGCCCTTGAGAGGGTGCAGAGGAGATTTACCAGAATGGTTCCAGGGATGGGGGATCTTAGCTACAAGGACAGGTTGGAGAAGCTGGATTTGTTTTCATTGGAGCAAAGGCGGTTGAGGGGTGATTTGATAGAGGTGTACAAGATTATGACGGGTTTGAATAGGCTAGACGGGGAAAGGCTGTTCCCACTAGTTGATG
Organism: Squalus acanthias; assembly: GCA_030390025.1. Taxonomy (NCBI): domain Eukaryota; kingdom Metazoa; phylum Chordata; class Chondrichthyes; order Squaliformes; family Squalidae; genus Squalus; species Squalus acanthias. The sequence goes on from CM059425.1 coordinate 266,367,170, forward strand.
GTACAAGGACTAGGGGGACACAGATTTAAGGTTTTGGGCAAGAGATACAGGGGGGATGTGAGGAAAAACTTTTTTACGCAGTGAGATGTGAGGACCTGGAACAAGCTGCCGACGGAAGTGGTGGAAGCGGAGACACTCAATGTTTTCAAGGGGAGACTGGATAGGCACTTGAGGGAAATAAACTTGCAGGGCTACGGAGATAGAGAGGGGGAATGGGACTGACTGGATTCCTCCACAGAGAGCCGGCACAGACTCGATGGGCCGAATAGCCTCCTTCTGTGCCTCTATGACTCATTCTGATCTTAGCTTCTTGGAGACAGAGATGACAAACTGCAAGAGCCTGGATATCGGGAGCCTCCAGTATAAATGAGGCACTGACGGTGCCCTGGATCAAAGTCCAGCTCTGGGATACAGCAAATAGGTGGCCTTGTGTGTGTGTAATGAATCAAGCGCAGCGTTGTACTGGGACAGTGCAGGTAATGAGTTTCGCGGAGTGGAGCATGGGCAGGCCCTGCTCTCTCACATCAATCGATTCACTGACCAGAACCTTTGTACTTTGCAGAGGGGCTAAACTCTGTGTTGTGAAAACGAAGCGAAAAGCAAAGCAGAGTCAGACCGTCACGCAGGATTACATCATCACACGTAAGTACCCAGCCCGTCCGAGCTCTCAGCAGCTCTACCACACGACATTCACGCTCCCATTCTCCGGCAAACGCGGACACAGGCCGAGCCCCCGGGGGCTGACTGTGCAGCAACCGTCAGAGGGAGACTAGGGACATGACGCTTTAATATACCTGTCTCCATAACCGTGCCTGATATAACCCGCACCCCTCACTGTAACACTTATATACCCCACACCCCTCACTGCATTAAGGTTTTGGTTGGGGTGGGGGTGAGCGGTATGGGTGTAGTTTATTTAATTGCTTGTTTTTTGTGTTGCAGCGCATGCCCTGCCCATGTTCCGGGAACCCAGGCAGAAAAGTACCAGGAAACAGTTGGAGAAAGATCGGCTCGATCCTGTGAAATCCCACAAACCAGAACCTCCCGTATCTGGACCAGGTACCGTCCTCTTCTCATTCTTCCATCGGTCACGGCCGCGAGCTTAGGAACTGCTGGGGACTGGGAGCTGCTGGGGACCGAAGCTGGGAGCTGCTGGGGACCGAAGCTGGGAGCTGCTGGGGACAGTGCAGTCCGTGTGCTACTTTGGAGGTTCGGAGGGTGCGGGTTTCGGCAGGATTTTGGGGTTGAGGGTTGGCGGGTTTTGGGGGGTCAGGGGTTCGGAGGGGGTTTGGGGATTCAGAGGTGTTTTGGGGGTTGTAAGGAGATTTGGGGATCGGGGTTTGAGGGGGGCTGTTGGGGTTCCGGGGGTCGGCTCGGTCCTGCTGACTTTTCCTCTGTTACAGGACGTGGTGGTCGGGTTGGGACTCATGGGGGGACATTATCATCGTTTATCGTGAAGAACATCGCTCTGGATAAAACAGACGACAGCAACCCGCGAGAAGCCATCTTGCGTCACGCAAAAGAAGCCGAACAGAACCCGTACTGGGTGGCTCCGGCCTACGTGAAGTGAGTCTGATCAGTGCAAGACCGGGGTCCCGGGGCTGGGGGGGTGAGGGGCGGGCAGGGGTCAGGGCGGGGGGTGGGTGGTGGGGAAACAGGCAGGGTCGGGGGTCTCGGGGGTGGGGCAGGCAGGGACAGGTGTCTCAGGGCAGGTGGGTGTGCAGTAGGGCCGGGCTGTTGCTCCTTTACTCGTTTCTACCTCTCACTTCTCATGGATTAAACCTCAAAGGGCCCTGAGTACCTGTTGTCTGAGGGAAATAATTACGGAACCTCTCACACTCACAGTTCCATCCACAGAATCCTCAAACTCTCCACAGGATTCGCACACATTTGCATCATCAGTAATTCTACTCGGCTGTGAAAAGACAAATATTCAAGTGAAACTCTCTGTCCCCCAAGACCATTCACCACCTCCAGACTCGACTATTCCAACGCTCTCCTGGCTTGCCTTTCAGTGGAGGCCAATTCATTAAATATATTCAAGAAGGAGTTAGATATATTTCTTAAGGCTAAAGGGATCAAGGGATATGGGGAGAAAGCAGGGACAGGGTACTGAATTTGGATGATCAGCCATGATCTCATTGAATGGCAGAGCAGGCTCGAGGGGCCGAATGGCCTACTCCTGCTCCTATCTTCTATGTTTCTAAGTTTCACTCTCCCTAAGCATCCTCAACTCTGCTGCCCATGTCCTAACACGCACCAAGTCCCGTTCACCCATCACCCTTGTGCTCGCTGACCTACGTTGGCTCCCGGTCTAGCAACGCCTCGATTTTAAAATTCTCATCCTTGTGTTCAAATCCCTCCATGGCCTCTCCCCTCCCTATCTCTCTAACTTCTTCCAACTTCCCCCAAACTCATACCTTTTACATAGAATCATAGAAACTTGCAGCACAGAAGGAGGACATTCGGCCCGTCGTGCCTGTGCCAGCTCTTTGAAAGAGCCATCGTGCTTAGTCCCACACCCCCACTTTTTGTCCGTCGCCCTGTAAGTTCCTCATCCTCAAGTACCGCCCAACTCCCTTTTCACATTATTTATGGAATCGGCTTCCACCACCTTTTTAGGTAGAGCGTTCCAGATCCTGACATATCTGAGTGAAAAAATTTCTCCTCATCTCCCCTCTGGCTCTTTTGCCAATGATTTTAAATCTATGACCTCTGGTTATTGACCCACTCACCAGTGCCAATGGTTTTTCTCTACTCTATCAAAACCTCTGATCATGAGTGAGTGGACAAATACATGGCAGATGCAGTATAACGTGGATAAATGTCAAGTTATCCACTTCGGTAGGAAAAACAGAAAGGCAGAGTATTATTTAAATAGTGATAGATTGGGAAATGTTGATGTACAAAGGGGACCTGGGTGTCTTTGTACACCAGTCACTGAAAGCAAACATGCAGGTGCCGCAAGCAGTTAGGAAGGCAAATAGTATGTTGGCCTTCATTGCAAGAGGATTTGAGTCCAGGAGCAAGGATGTCTTACTACAGTTATACAGGGCCTTGGTGAGACCACACCTGGAGTACTGTGTGCAGTTTTGGTCTCCTTACCTAAGAAAGGATATACTTGCCATAGAGGGAGTGCAGCGATGGTTCACCAGACTGATTCCTGGGATGGCAGGACTGTCGTATGAGGAGAGATTGGGTCGACTAGGCCTGTATTCACTAGAGTTTAGAAGAATGAGAGGGGATCTCAATGAAATGTATAAAATTCTGACAGGGCTAGACAGACTGGATGCAGGGAGGATGTTTCCCCTGGCTGGGGGGTCTAGAGCGAGGGGTCACAGTCTCAGGATACGGGGTAGGACATTTGAGACTGAGTTGAGGAGAAATTTCTTCACTCAGAGGGAGGTGAACCTGTGGAATTCTCTACCACAGAAGGCTGTGGGGGCCAAGTCACTGAATATATTTAAGAAGGAGATAGATAGATTTCTAGACGCAAAAGGCATCAAGAGGTATGGGGAGAGAGCGGGAATATGGTATTGAGATAGAGGATCAGCCATGATCATATTGTGGAGATGCCGGTGTTGGACTGGGGTGGACAAATGTGAGAAGTCGCACAACACCAGGTTATAGTCCAACAGCTTTATTTGAAATCACAAGCTTTCGGAGCGCTGCTCCTTCGTCAGACTTCACCTGACGAAGGAGCAGCGCTCCGAAAGCTTGTGATTTCAAATAAAGCTGTTGGACTATAACCTGGTGTTGTGCGACTTCTCACATATGATCATATTGAATGGCGAAGCAGGCTCGAAGGGCCAAATGGCCTACTCTTGCTCCTATTTTTCTATGTTTCTATCATCTTGAAAACCTCTGTTCGGTCACCTCTTAACCTTCTCTGTGCCAAGGATAGCTGAAGTCGCTCGATCCTGGTAAACCTCCCCTGTACCCTTTCTAAGGCCTTTACATCTTTCCTGAAGTTTGCTGCCCAGAATTATCCACATTACTCCAGCTGAGGCCTAACCAGTGATTTATAAAGTTCTAGCATGATCTCTTTGCTTTAATATTCTCTGCCTCTATTTATAAACCCAAGTAATCCATATGCTTTTTTATCCACCTTATCAACTTGCCCTGACACCTTTAAGGATTTATAAGAAATAGGAGAAGAAGTAACTATCCTCATCACCATCTAAAACTTCACAAAGTTTTGTATCATTTGCAAACTTTATAATGGCATTAGAAGACGAGATCAAAAAAGATATTAAGACATTTAAGATAGAAAGGGGGCAATTATTGATAAACTAATCAATCTTAAAGAGGATAAAACCCCTAGTCTGGATGGATTGCATCTGCGCATATTAAAATAAGTTAGGGAAGAGAAAGCAGAGACCCTATTACATATATATATATAAAAATTCATTAGTATAGGGAATAGTGTCAGACTGGCGGACGGCTAATGTGATTCCTATATATAAAACAAGTCCAGGGAACTATAGACCAATCAGCTTAACGTCGGTGGTAGGAAAGATAATGGAATCATTAATCAAAGATGTAATAGAAAAATATCTAGAAATTGAAGATACAATAAAAAATAGTCAGCAAGGATTCCAAAAGGGAAGGTCATGCTTGACCAACCTCATTGAATTCTTTGAATTAACAGATAGAGTAGACAAGGATAATGTAGTAGATGTAATGGGCCAGAAATTCGGCTTTCCGGCTTCCTGCGGGTGCAAGCATCGCGCGCGTACTTGCCTACCGCGCCTGCTGTTGTGCTTTGGGCCCACGAGGACTTCGGCTCCTGGGCCTCCTCCAGCTGCCGGCGCGCAGTGCTTGCGTATCCCAGGGGCGCAGTTAGTTCGAAGCCAATCCTAACAGGGCCATTTCATTCATAGATTTGACAGGAAGACCTGTCAAATCTATGAATAGAGATCAGCCCCAAAACCACACTTAAACTTCAAATAAATGTTAAAAACACATCACATTTTTAAAATAACTATAAGTTACATAAATTAACTACTTTAAACAAAGATTTTAATTTTTGAAAAAATTAATTATACTTTTTAACGGTGCTAAAAATAAACTTACCTTTCTTTAAAGTATCTAAAAAGATAAACCTGTTGAAAAAATGTTTAAATTGTAATTAATTAACCACTTACCTTGTTAAAAACAGGCCTTGCGCCTCCTTTTTAAAAGTGCAGCTTCTCCATACTTACCCTCCCGGAGAAACCTGAAAAAAAAAACGAAGTTCGCTGCATGCACGCAGCCTCTCCCGCGCACGCGTTCGACTTCTGAACCCCTTCCTTCAGGGCAACGGAAGTTCCGGTTTCCTGCGCATGCGCAGTGCATGCAGGAAACCGGCACTTCAGGTGGCCTTACGGGTGAGTACACAGTGCGTACTCACCCGACAAGAGCCGAATTTCTGGCCCAATATATTTGGATTTCCAAAAAGTCTTCAATAAGGTACTGCATGACCAACGTTCCCGCTAAGCTGTGCAGCCGCGTCGCCAGGTAGCTGGCTGCCGGTCCCACACATCCTGGGACTGGCTTTTCCAATGTGAAATTTCGTGCATGAGCAAAACTTGGAATAGGCCGCGCACCCAAAAAATAATTAGGGGGAACATTGCTCATGCCTAAGGTCAGAACATGTAGAGTCAGGGAACAAGTAGCAGAATGGATAGCAAGCTAGCTACAAAACAGAGAGTAGGGGTTAAAGATAGTTACTCAGATTGGCTAATGGTGGGAAATGGTGTTCCACAAGGATCGGTGCAGGGACCACTGTTGCTCACAATTTCAAAACGATTTGGACTCAGGAATCGGAAGTACAGTTTCAAAATTTGCGGACGACACCAAATTGGGCGGTATAGTTAATACTGAGGAAGACTGCGATAAAATGCAAGAAGGGAGGCGTATGACAGATACCAAGGGCTAAATACTCCAGAATCTTTAGAAGAGTACAGAAAGTGCAGGGGTGCAATTAAAAAGGATATTAGGAAAGCAAAGAGAGAGCATGAAAAATTCTTGGCAAGTAAAATCAAGGAAAACCCAAAGATGTTTTATAAATATATTAAGAGTAAGAGGATAACTAAAGAAAGAGAAGGGCCTATTAGAGATCATGAGGGTAATGTGTGTGTGGAGGCGGGAGACGTCGGTAGGGTTCTTAATGAATACTTTGCGTCTGTTTTCACAAAGGAGAGGGGCGAAGCAGACATTGCTATCGGGGGGAGGAGTGTGAAATATTAGATGAAATAAACATAGTGAGAGAGAAAGTATTAAGGGGTTTAACAGCTTTAAAAGTGGATAAATCCCCAGGCCCGGATGAAATGTATCCCAGGCTGTTAAGCGAAGCAGAAGAGGAAATAGCAGAGGCCCTGACCATCATTTTCCAATCCTCTCTGGCTTCAGGTGTGGTGCCGGAGGACTGGAGGGCTGCTAATGTGGTACCCTTGTTTAAAAAGGGAGAAAAGGATAGACCGAGTAATTACAGGCCAGTCAGCCTAACCTCGGTGGTGGGAAAATTATTGGAAAGAATTCTGAAGGACAGGATAAATCTTCATTTAGAAAGACACGGATTAATCAAGGATAGTTAGCACGGATTTGTTAAGGGAAGGTCGTGTCTGACAAACTTGATTGAATTTTTTGAGGCGGTAACAAGGAGGGTAGATGAGGGTAGGTAGTGTGTTTGATGTAGTGTATATGGACTTTAGCAAGGCTTTTGATAAGGTTCCACATGGCAGACTGGTCACGAAGTTAAAAGCCCATGGGATCCAGGGCAAAGTGTCAAGTTGAATTCAAAACTGGCTCGCAGGCAGGAAGCAGAGTGTAATGGTTGATGGGTGTTTTTGTGACTGGAAGGCTGTTTCCAGTGGGGTTCCGCAGGGCTCAGTACTCGGTCCCTTGCTTTTTGTGGTATATATCAATGATCTAGACTTGAATATAGCCGGTATGATTAAGAAGTTTGCAGATGATACTAAAATCGGCCTGTGTGGTTGATACTGAAGAAGGAAGCTGTAGACTGCAGGAAGATATCAATAAATTGGTCAGGTGGCAGAACAGTGGCAAATGGAATTCAATCCGGAGAAGTGTGAGGTAATGCATTTGGGGAGGGCTAACAAGAAAAGGGAATACACATTAAATGGTAGGACACTGAGTAGTGTAGAGGAACAAAGGGACCTTGGAGTGCATGTCCACAGATCCCTGAAGGTAGCAGGTCAGGTAGATAAGGTGGTTAAGAAGGCATACGGGATACTTGCCTTTATTAGCCGTGGCATAGAATACAAGAGCGGGGGGGTTATGCTTCAACTGTATAAAACGCGAGTTAGGCCTCAGCTAGAGTACTGCGTGTAGTTCTGGTCACCACATTACAGGAAGGATGTGATTGCACTAGAGGGAGTGCAGAGGAGATTTACGAGGATGTTGCCTGGGCTGGGGAATTTTAGCTATGAGGAAAGATTGGATAGGCTGGGGTTGTTTTCCTTGGAACAGAGGAGGCTGAGGGGAGACCTTATTGAGGTGTATAAAATTATGAGGGGCCTAGATAAAGTGGATAGAAAGGACCTATTTCCCTTAGCAGAGGGGTCAAAAACCAGGGGGCACAGATTTAACGCAATTGGGGGAAGGTTTAGAGGGGATTTGAGGGGAAATTTCTTCACCTAGAGGGTTGTAGGGGTCTGGAACTCACTGCCTGAAAGGGTGGTAGAGGCAGAAACCCTAACCACATTTAAAAAGTACTTGGATGTGCACTTGGGATGCTGTAACCTGCTAGGAAGTGGGATTAGGCTGGATAGTTCTTTGTTGGCCGGCGCGGACACAATGGGCCGCAATGGCCTCCTTCCGTGCTGTAACTTTCTATGATTCTAAGACATTAACAAACTTGCACAATGGGCATGTAATTAGCAAATTAATTTCAATATAGATAAGTGTGAGATGGTGCATTTTGGTCGGAAGAATAAGGAGGCCACATACTCCTTGGAAAATAAAAGTCTAAATGGGGTAGAGGAGCAAAGGGATCTGGAGGTACAGATATACAAATCAGTGAAAGTAGCCACACAGTTTAGTAAGGCCATAAAAAAGCAAACCAAGATCTGGGGTTCATTTCTAGACGGAGAGAATTGAAAAGTAGAGAAGTTATGTTCAGCTTGTATCAAACTTTGGTTAGTTCACACTTGGGAGTACTGTGTACAGTTTTGGTCTCTATATTATAAAAAGGATATAGAGGCACTGGAGAGTGTGCAAAAAAGATTTTTCCAAAATTCCCTAGATTCAGGAAAGGTCCCAGCAGATTGGAAGGTAGCAAATGTAACCCCACTATTTAAGAAAGGAGGGAGAGAGAAAATAGGGAACTACAGGCCAGTTAGCCTGACATCAGTCTTCGGGAAAATGCTGGAATCCATTATTAAGGAAGTGGGTGACAGGGTACTTAGAAAATCATAATATGATTAGGCAGAGCCAACATGATTTTATGAAAGGGAAATTTTGACAAATTTATTTGAGTTTTTTGAGGTTGTAACTAGCAGGGTAAATAAGTGGATGAAGTATATTTGGATTTCCAAAAGGCATTCAATAAGGTGCCACATAAAAGGGCACATGGGGTTGGGGGGTAAGGTATTAACATGGATAAAGGATTGGTTAACAGAAGAAAACAGAGAGCAGGGATAAACGGGTCATTTTCAGATTGGCAGGCTGTAACTAGTGGGGTGCTGCAAGGATCAGTTCTTGGGCCTCAGCTATTTACAATCTATATTAATGACTGAGATGAAGGGACCGAGTGCAATGTATCCAAGTTTGCTGACGATACAAAGCTAGGTGGGACAGTAAGGTGTGAGGAGGAATTGGCATAGAAGCAGACAGATCAGGAGAATTAACACGTGGCTAAAGGGCTGGTGTGGGAAAGAGGGGTTCCTTTTCATGGGACACTGGCACCAGTTCTGGGACAGGAAGGAGCTGTACTGATGGGACGGGCTCCACCTGAACCGGGATGGGACCCGTGTCCTAGCGGAAATAGTAAATAGGGAGATGGCAAAGGCTTTAAACTAGTAAGATGGGGGGAGGGATCTACAAGAAACGTAACCAGCCTAATTATAAACAAAACAGGAAAAGAGAGCATAGGAAAGAATAAAGTAAGGGAGGACATTGATGGCAAGGGAATAAATAGTTATAGAACAAGAGTCCAAAAAGATGGTTAAACATAAAGTGAGAGGAAATCCTATTAAAAATGAGTTAAACTGTCTGTACAGCAATGCACACAGTGTCCGTAATAAAACGGGAGCTGGCGGCAATCATGCGTTGCGAGGAACCAGACTTAGGGAGTACTGAGACATGGCTGCAGAAAAATCAGGACTGGGAATTGAACATTGCAGGGTATAACATAGTTAGAAAAGATAGAGAGGGAAAAAGGGGAGGTGGAGTAGCTGTACTTATTAGGGATAACAAAATGGCAGTAGAAAAAAGTGATGCAGCTATCAGCAAGACAAAAATAGAATCCATATGGTAAGAAATAAAAGATAATAAAGGATCAATCGCACTAATAGGTGTAGTCTACAGACCACCTAATAGTGGAAGGGAGGTAGAGGAAGAAATATGCAGACAAATTAGGGAAATGAGTAAAAAACATCGAATAATAATCATGGGGGATTTCAACTACTCCGATATTAATTGGACAGAAGAGGTAGGTAAAGGGAGTTCCTACAATGTGTACAGGACCCCTTTCTAACCCAAGGAGGATTCACTATTGGATCTAGTAATGGGGAATGAACCAGAGCAGATAAGAGAAGTAAAAGTAGGGGAACATCTTGGCAATAGTGACCATAATTTAATACGCTTTAAGATGATAATTGAGAAGGACATAAGTATGACAAAAACCAGGGTAATAGATTGGAGAAAAGCTGATTTTGAGGGCTGAGAATAGAACTTGGGAAAATAAAATGGGCAACAATATTGGCAAACAACGATGTAGAACAGCAATGGGAAACAGTGTTCAACAGAGTGCAGGAACAATATATTCTGCTAAAAGGAAAGAACAAATCAAACACGAATGAGACTCCGTGGCTGAATAAAACCATAAGGGAACAATTCAGGGTAAGGAAAGAGGAATACATTAAGTACAGAGACCTCATTGAATTTTTTGAAGAGGTAACAGAGAGAATAGACAATGGTAATGCAGTAGATGTAATTTATCTAGATTTTCAAAAGGCCTTCGATAAGGTACCCCATAATAGACTGATGAACAAGGTCAGAGAATGCGGAGTCAGGGAACAAGTAGCAGAATGGATAGCTAGCTGGCTTCAGGACAGAAAGCAGAGAGTAGGGGTAAAAGGTAGCTATTCACAGTTGCAGAAGGTGGGTAGTGGTGTTCCACAAGGATCAGTGCTGGGACCACTGTTGTTCACAATTTATATTCACGATTTAGACTTTGGAATCAAAAACACAGTTTCTAAATTTGCGGATGACACCAAATTGGGGAATCAATACTGAGGAGGACTGCAACAAATTGTAGGAAGACGTCAATAAACTTGCAGAATGGGCATATAATTGGCAAATGACGTTCAACACAGATAAATGTGAGGTATCTAGGACTCGGGTTTATTTCTAGAGTATAGAATTGAAAAGTAGGGAAGTTATGCGAAATCTGTATCGAACCTTGGTTAGACCACACTTACAGTTCTGGTCGCCATATTATGAAAAGATTATAGAGGCACTGGAGAGGGTGCAGAGAAGATTTACAAGGATAATACTAGAAATGCGAGGGTATACATATCAGGAAAGGATGAACGGGCTGGGCCTCTTTTCTCTTGAAAAAGAAGGCTCGGGGTGACCTAATAGAGGTCTTTAAAATTATGAAAGGTTTTGATAAGAGTGGATACAGAGAGAATGTTTCCACTTGTGGTGGGAAGAGCATAACTAGAGGCCATCAATATAAGATCGTCACCAAGAAATCCAATAGGGAATTCAGGAGAAACTTCTTTACCCAAAGAGTGGTGAGAATGTGGAACTCGCTACCACAGGGAGTGGTTGAAGCGAAAAGTAGAGATGCATTTAAGGGAAGACTGGACAAGCATATGAGGGAGAAGGGAATGGAGGGTTATGCTGATAGATTTAGATGAGGAAAGACGGAAGGAGGCTCGATTGGAACATAAACGCCGGCATGGACTGGTTGGGCCGAATGGCCTGTTTCTGTGCCGTCAGGAATGGTAGCATAGTGGTTATGTTACTGGACTAATAATCCAGAGATGCGAGTTCAAATCCCACCACGACAGCTGGGAATTTAAATTCAGTTAATTAAGTAAATCTGGAATAAAAAGCTTGTATCAGTAATGGTAACCATGAAACTATCGGATTGCCGTAAACCCATCCTTTAGGGAAGGAAATCTGCCATCCTTACCTGGTCTGGTCTATATGTGACTCCAGCAATGTGGTTGACTCTCAACTGCCCTCTGAAATGGCCTAGCAAGCCACTCAGTTGTAAAAAAACGCTACAAAAGTCGATGAGAATAAAACCGGACAGAACACTCGGCATTGACCTCAGCACCAGCTACGGACACAACAACGGCACAACCAGCCTCGTCGACCCGGCAAAGTCCTCCTCACCAACATCTGGGGACTTGTGCCAAAATTGGGAGAGCTGTCCCACAGACTAGTCAAGCAACAGCGTGACATAGTCATACTCGCAGAATCATACCTTTCAGCCAATGTCCCAAACTCCTCCATCACCATCCCTGGGGTGGCGACACAGTGGTATACAGTCGGGAAGGAATGGCCCTGGGAATCCTCAACATTGACTCTGGACCCGATGATGTCTCATGGCTTCAGGTCATGGGCAAGGAAACCTCCTGCTGATTACCACCTACCGCCCTCCCTCAGCTGATGAATCAGTACTCCTCCATGTTGAACACCACTTGGAAGAAGCACTGAGAGTAGCAAGGGCACAGAATTTACTCTGGGTGGGGGACTTCAATGTCCATCACCAAGAGTGGCTCGGTAGCACCACTACTGACCGAGCTGGCCGAGTCCTGAAGGACATAGCGGCCAGTCTGGGCCTTCGACAGGTGGTTAGAGAACCAACACGAGGGAAAAACCTACTTGACCTCGTCCTCACCAATCTACCTGTCGCAGATGCATCTGTCCATGATAGCATTGGTAGCAATGAGCACCGCACAGTCATTGTGGAGATAAAGTCCCGTCTTCACACTGAGGACATGCTCCATTGTGTTGTGTGGCACTACCACCATGTTAAATGGGATAGATTCAGAACAGATCTAGCAGCTCATGGGCATCCATGAGGCGCTGTGGGCCATCAGCAGCAGCAGAATTGTATTCCACCACAATCTGTAGCCTCATGGCCCAGCATATCCCTCACTCTACCATTACCATCAAGCCAGGAGACCAACCCTGGTTCAATAAGGAGTGTAGAAGAACATGCCAAGACCAGCACCAGACGTACCTAAAAATGCGGTGCCAACCTAGGGAAGCTGCAACACAGGACTGCATGCTAAAAAGCGGAAGCAGCATGCTATAGGCAAAGCTAAGCGATCCCTAAAGATAGTATTAGATCAATGGAAGAGGCTTATAATGTTGCCAAAAAGAGTAGTAAGCCTGAGAATTGGGAGGATTTTAGAATTCAGCAAAGGAGGACCAAGAAATTGATAAAGAAAGGGAAAATAGAATGAGAGTCAACTAGCGAGCGACATAAAAACAGACGGTAACGTTGCTGGTTAAAGAGGAGATTAACACAATAGTAAGGAAGGATATTAGCTCGGATGATGTGGAATCTGTATGTTCTCTCTCCCTGTATGTCGCTCTCTCCCTGTCTCGCGCTCTCTCCCTGTCTGTCGCTCTCGCGCTCTCTCTCTCTCCCTGTCTGTCGCTCTCGCTCTCTCTCCCTGTCTGTCGCTCTCGCTCTCTCTCCCTGTCTGTCTCTCTCGCGCTGTCTCTCTCTCCCTGTCTGTCGCTCTCGCTCTCTCTCCCTGTCTGTCGCTCTCGCTCTCTCTCCCTGTCTGTCGCTCTCGCTCTCTCTCCCTGTCTGTCGCTCTCTCTCTCTCCCTGTCTGTCGCTCTCGCTCTCTCTCCATCTCTCGCTCTCGCTCTCTCTCTCTCTCCCTGTCTGTCGCTCTCTCGCTCTCTCTCTCTCTCTCCCTGTCTGTCGCTCTCGCTCTCTCTCTCTCTCTCCCTGTCTGTCGCTCTCGCTCTCTCTCTCTCTCTCCCTGTCTGTCGCTCTCGCTCTCTCTCCCTGTCTGTCGCTCTCGCTCTCTCTCCCTGTCTGTCGCTCTCGCTCTCTCCCTGTCTGTCGCGCTCTCTCTCTCTCTCTCTCTCTCTCTCCGTCTATCGCTCATGCTCTCTCTCTCCCTGTCTGTCGCTCTCGCTCTCTCTCTCTCCCTGGCTGTCGCTCTCGCTCTCTCTCTCTCTCTCTCTCTCTCTCTCTCTCTCTCTCTCTCTCTCTCTCTCTCTGTGTCTCTGTCTCTATCGCGTTCACTTTCTCATTTCTGATTTTAGGACCCAGCCACACGCAGTGTTTGCAGCAGCAGAGTCGGAGGAAGAGGTGGAGGATGATGAGCCTGAATGGAAGAAGCGCAAACTGTGAGCAGTGTGGACCATGGATTGTTGGCCAGTGTGGGAGACTGCGACCTCTCCTTTCCATGTTTCTGTGGTGGAGGGTGGGGTGGGGGCACAGTGAGGAGCGAAGGGGGGTGGTGAGGTGGGTGGAGGGTGAGGGAGGTGGGTTTTGAGGGGTCGGGTTTGGGGGCGAAGGGGCAGGGAGAGGCGGGATCGATGGACTAACTGACCTGTTTTGTAGCTGGTGTCACTTGTACTATCTCACTATTAAATTTAATTTCTTTTGTCTGATATTCTATTCCATATCTCGTGTTAATAAAACCGGTGTGAGATGATTCCACTCTTTAGCTCAGATTAATGACCTTTGCCCTTTGTGTTGGGATCAGTTACGACCCATGACCAAAATCACTGACCTTTGCCCTTCTGTATTTGAAATGATTTGATCAGGAGCGAGCATAACCATTTCCTGAAATTGGCAGAGAGGCAATAAAATTCAGAGACTGAGCAAATTCATTTCATTTTGTTAAAAATTGAATATAAAATTAATAGTATAAAAAAATATACGATATAGAGGGGGAGTGAGGTGGCGGGGAGGTAGGGGATTGGGGTGGGGGAATGGGGTGGAGGTGGGGGATAGCGGGGTGTGGGTGGTTGGGGTGGGGGGAGTGGTCCCGCTTGCTATGATTAATACATCTCAGAATAAATAATTGTTATTTTAGTGTTTTTTTTATTCTGAGCCCTCCTCCAGTAGGACAGGTGGAAGTTGCTCGCCTCCTGCTCTTTGAGTTCTCCGGCTCTCCCACCCTGCGTTTCAACACGGCACAGACCTGGGCCTGACTGCAGCCAGGAGCTGGGTTCCAGGCTGGCCCTGTGGAGACCGGGCTCTGAGGTAAAGGGGCTGGGTGAGCAATCTCTGACTGGACCCCCTGACTCACCAGGTGTTCCTGCCTGATCCGCTCGCAGTTGGGCCTGGAATTCAGTGACCCGAAAACAGGGCCACCCAGACCTGGGACCCCCTTCGAAAACCAGCCAATCACCGCCAGCATTTCCAGGATCTGCACCAGGGATTGCAACACATTCACCCCCAAAGGTTTGCTCCCTTTGACCCCGTGAAGATCCAGCTGCTCGATGGGGGAGTGAGCCGGGAGCAGCAGCCCATCTCGCGGAAGATCCAGGGCCTGTTCCTGAAGAGAAATGGGCGGCTGAAGGGTTCAGCTGAGATAGAAGGAGACCATTTGGCCCATCGTGGCTACGCCAGTGGTCAAGTTAAGATCTTCATTAATACAATGAACAAGAAAATTGATTTTAACGTGTTAAATGTCCAGCCACGGAATGTCACCAACTAATTCTACGCCAGAATCTCGTCCTTCTATATCCATCTGATGGGAATGATCGACTGTGAACCCAGCCTGGATTATGTGTGTGAGGGGCGGGGAGTGAGGGATGGACTGGGGGGAGACGGAAGGTGAGAGGGGATGGACAGAGCCTGCGTCTGTCCCTCACCCTCTCCCCCCCCCCCCCCCCCCCCCAGCACAATCCCACGGACTCCTGGAGCCACTGGGGCTGATCTGTGACAGACCTGCGACTGAACCCCGTGTTTTTCCCATCCCTCTGTCCTGGTGAAATGATTGGCACCGTTATACTCAGGGATTTAATAAATAAACAGAAGTACAGTCTCCATGAAATAAATAATCAATACCTTAATTCCAGGCAATTAATATTTCTGGGTTTACTGATTGCATCGAGTGGTCTGGGCTGCTCTTTCACCAAGGCTGGTGTAATTGCGAGTCTGACCAATCAGCTCCAGTACAGACCGAACCCCGGCAACGCCACCGATTCACTGCCCACCCGAACCCCAGCACCAGTTGGGGATCAGTGCGTTAGGGTCGGGCACTCTCTCTGCTCAAGTAGCCGCTCCCACTGCCCAGATTGAAGGTCTCCTCTTGGAGTCGAGCTGCCTGTTTGTGCCGACAGCTTTTCCTTTGGTTTCAGGACCTCGTGTTGTTTACAGTTGTGAATCTGCTCAGAATCTCTCTTTCAGAGACTCCCTGACTTGTAATCCTGGACTCAGCTTCCAGTACGTTCACCCTCTGACCAGCTTTTCACTCTGTAATGCAGCGTAAGGGGTCCTGATCCGGGACCGGATACTGATCCGGATCCGGGTCCAGATTCAGGTCCCACTTACACACAGCCGCATTTCTTGGCCGAGTAGCGCTGTAAGGTTTGATAAACCGAGTTATGGTCCAGCAACGAGAGATTATGGTCTGCAGCACGATCGCAGCTCCACCATCTCTTGCCTCAGCTTCTGATCCTTGCTGAGGGTTTTTAGAATCATGTCATATGTTGTCTCTGAACCTCCACACGACCCACTGCAATACCTAAAGATCAGCTCCTCTTGGGTGATGTAACCTATGTCCAGGTCGGTGATGTTTAAATGAAGCTCCTTTAACACACAGCCCTTGTTCCGACCCCATCTCTGCCGCTGCTCTCTCGAACGGTGCCTGTTCAGGTTTTGACTCCTGCTGCTTTTCCCCCCGAGTCTCTGTTCCTCGACCTGACGATCTCCTGACTCTGCTTACTGTCACTGCAATCAACTACATCAGGTCCTCACCCTGTTCCTGCTTCAATTCAGGCAGAATATCTGTAAAACAGATCAGTAACATCCATGAATAAACCATACACTCCTGCAATTCCACCTCGGCCCCACTCAAACTAAGGAAGGATATACTTGCCATAGAGGGAGTGCAATGAAGGTTCACCAGACTGGTTCCTGGGATGGGGGAATTGTCCTATGAGGAGAGATTGAGTAGACTAGGCCGATATTCTCCAGAGTTTAGAAGGTTGAGAGGTGATCTCATTGAAACATACAAAATTCTTACAGGGCTTGACAGGGTAGATGCAGGGAGGATGTTTCCCCTGGCTGGGGAGTCTAGAACCAGGGGTCACAGTCTCAGAATAAGGGGTTGGCCATTAGGACTGAGATGAGGAGAAATTTCTTCACTCAGAGGGTGGTGAATCTTTGGAATTCTCTACCCCAGAGGGCTGTGGAGGCTCAGTCGTTGAGTATATTCAAGACAGAGATCGATAGATTTTTGAATATTAAGGGAATCAAGTGATATGGGGATAGCGCAGGAAAGTGGAGATGAGGTAGAAGATTAGCCATGATCTTATTGAACGGCGGAGCAGGCTCATAGAAACATAGAAGATAGGAGCAGGAGTAGGCCATTCGGCCCCTCGAGCCTGCTCCGCCATTCGATGAGATCATGGCTGATCATCCAGATTCAGTACCCTGTCCCTGCTTTCTCCCCATATCCCTTGATCCCTTTAGCCTTACGAAATATATCTAACTCCTTCTTGAATATATTTAATGAATTAGCCTCAACTACCTTGTGTGGTAGAGAATTCCACAGGTTCACCACTCTCTGGGTGAAGAAATTCCTCCTCATCTCTGTCCTAAATGGCTTACCCCTTATCCTTAGACTGTGACCCCTGGTTCTGGACTCCCCTGCCATCGGGAACAGCCTTCCTGCATCTAGTCTGTCTAGTCCTGTTAGAATTTTATAAGTTTCAATGAGATCACCTCTCATTCTTCTAAACTCTAGCGAATATAAGCCTAATCGACCCAATCTCTCTTCATACGTCATTCCTGCCATCCAGGTATCAGTCTGGTGAATCGTCGCTGCACTCCCTCCATGACAAGAACATCCTTCCTCAGATAAGGTGACCAAAACTGCACACAATACTCAAGGTGTGGTCTCACCAAGGCCCTGTACAACTGCAGCAAGACATCCTTACTCCTGTACTCGAATCCTCTCGCTATGAAGGCCAACATACCATTTGCCTTCTTAACCACCTGCATGCTTACCTTCAGCGACTGATGCACAAGGACACCCAGGTCTCGTTGCACTTCACATTTATCCACATTATACTGCATCTGCCATGCATCTGCCCAATCACCCAACCTGTCCAAATCATACTGGAGTTTCTCTGCATCTTCCTCACAGCATACACGCCCACCCAGCTTTGTGTCGTCTGCAAACTTGGAGATATTACATCTAGTTCCCTCGTCTAGATCATTAATATATATTGTGAATAGCTGGGGTCCTAGCACCGATCCCTGCGGTACCCCACTAGTCACTGCCTGCCACTCGGAAAAAGACCTGTTTATTCCAACTCTTTGCTTCCTGTCTGCCAACCAGTTTTCTATCCAAGTCAGTACCTTACCCCCAATCCCATGAGCTTTAACTTTGCACGCTAATCTCTTATGCAGGACCTTATCGAAAGCCTTCTGAAAGTCCAAATACACCACATCCACTGGTTCTCCCTTATCTATTCTACCAGTTACATCCTCAAAAATTTCCACTAGATTAGTCAGGCATGATTTACCTTTTGTAAATCCATGTTGACTTTGTCCGATCCTGTCACTGTTTTCCAAGTGCTGTGCTATTCCATCTTTTATAATGGACTCTAGCATTTTCCCCACTACCGATGTCAGGCTTACCAGTCTGTAATTCCTCGTTTTCTCTCTACCACCTTTTTTAAATAGTGGGGTTACATTAGCTACCCTCCAATCCATGGGAACTGTTCCAGAGTCTATAGAATTTTAGAAGATGACCAGCAATGTATCTACTATTTCTGGGGCCACTTCCTTAAGTACCCTAGGATGTAGATTATCAGGCCCTGGGGATTTATCGGCCTTCAATCCCGTCAATTTCCCTAACACCATTTCCCTACAAATACTGATTTCATTCAGTTCCTCCTTCTCATTAGACCCTATGTTCCCCGACATCTCTGGGAGTTTATTTGTGTCCTCCTTTGTGAAGACAGAACCAAAGTATGTATTTAATTCGTCAGCCATTTCTTTGTTCCCCATTATAAATTCCCCTGATTCTGACTGCAAGGGACCTACGCTTGACTTCACCAATCTTTTTCTCTTCACATATCTATAGAAGCTTTTACAGTCAGTTTTTATGTTCCCTGCAAGCTTACTCTCATACTCTATTTTCCCCCTCTTAATTAATCCCTTTGTCCTCCTTTGCTGAATCCTAAACTGCTCCCAATCCTCAGGTTTGCTGCTTTTTCTGGCCAATTTATATGTCTGCTCCTTGGATCTTATGCTATCCCTAATTTCCCTTGTTAGCCACGGTTGAGTCATCTTTTTTGTTTTATTTTTATGCCAAACAGGGATGAACAAATTCTGTAGTTCATCCATGCGATCTTTAAATGTTTGCCATTGCCTAACCACCGTCAACCCTTTAAGTAACATTCCCCAATCCATCCTAGCCAACTCGCGCATCATACCATCGTAGTTTCCTTTATTTAAATTCAGGACCCTAGTCTCTGAGTCAACTACTTCACTCTCCATCTTAATGAAGAATTCTATCATATTATGATCGCTCCTCCCCAAGGGGCCTCACACAACAAGATTGCTAATTAATCCTTTCTCATTACATAATACCCAGTCTAAGATGGCCTGATCTCCAGTTGGTTCCTCGACATATTGGTCCAGGAAACCATCCCATATACACTCTAGGAATTCCTCTTCCACAGTATTGTTACTAATTTGGTTAGCCCAATCTATATGTAGATTAAAGTCACCCATGATAACTGCTGTGCCCTTATTGCACGCATCTCTAATTTCCCGTTTAATGCCATCCCCAACCTCAGTATTACTGTTTGGGGGTCTGTATACAACTCCCACTAACGTTTTCTGCCCCATGGTATTTCTCAGCTCTACCCATACAGATTCCACATCATCAGAGCTAATATCCTTCCTTACTATTGTGTTAATCTCCTCTTTAACCAGCAATGCTACCCCACCTCCTTTTCCTTTTTGCCTGTCCTTCCTGAATATCGAATACCCCTGGATGTTGAATTCCCAGCCTTGGTCACCCTGGAGCTATGTCTCCGTAATCCCAATTATATCATATCCGTTTACATCTATTTGCGCAGCTAATTCATCCATCTTATTACGAATGCTCCTCGCATTAAGACACAAAGCCTTCAGGCCTGTTTTTTTAACACTCTTAGGCCTTTTAGAATTATTGTTCACTGTGGCCATGTTTGATTTACACCCTTGATTTCTCTGACTTCCACTTTTGCTTTTCTCCTTCCTGTCTTTTGCTTCTATCCTTGCTGTCTTTTGCTTCTATCCTTGCTTCCCTTTCCTCTGTCTCCCTGCACAGGTTCCCAACCCCCTGCCATTTTAGTTTAAACCCTCCCCAACAGCACTAGCAAACACTCCCCCTAGGACATCGGTCCCGGTCCTGCCCAGGTGCAAACTGTCCAGTTTGTCATCCTCCCCCAGAACCAGTTCCAATGTCCCAGGAATTTGAATCCCTCCCCCTTGCACCATTCTTCTAGCAACGTATTCATCTGAAATATCCTTCTATTTCTACTCTGACTAGTACGTGGCACTGGTAGCAATCCTGAGATTACTACCTTTGAGGTCCTATTTTTTAATTTACCTCCTAACTCCCTATATTCAGCATTTAGGACCTCATCCCATTTTTTACCTATATCGTTGGTACCTATATGCACCACGACAACTGGCTGTTCACCCTCCCCCTCCAAAATGCCCTGCAGCCGCTCCGAGACATCCTTGACCCTTGCAGGGAGGCAACATACCATCCTGGAGTCTCGTTTGCGGCCACAGAAACGCCTGTCTATTCCCCTTACAATAGAATCCCCTAACACTACAGCTCTCCCGCTCTTTTTCCTCCCGTCCTGTGCAGCAGAACCACCCATGGTGCCAGGAAGTTGGTTGCTGCTGCCTTCCCCCAATAAGCCATCCTCCTCAACAATATCCAAAGCGGTATACCTGTTTGAGAGAGGGATGGCCAAAGGGGACCCCTGCACTCCCTGCCTGCGCCTACTACTTTGCCTGGCGGTCACCCATTCCATTCCTGCCTGTGCAGCCTTTACCTGCGGTGTGCCCAACTCATTAAACGTGATATCCACGACGTCCTCAGCATCGCAAATGCTCCAGTATGCATCCATTCGCAGCTCCAGCGCCGCAATGCGGTCTGCCAGTAGCTGCAGCTGGATACACTTCCCGCACACATGGTCGTCAGGGACACAGGAAGTGTCCCTGATTTCCCACATAGTGCAGGAGGAGCATGCCACGGGGCCGAGCTGTGCTGCCATGACTTACCCTTTAATTAATTTAAATTAAATTAAATCTAATCAATACCACAAATTACACTACAATTAAATGATATAGTCAAGGGCCCTTGTTTACCAGCACTCCCCGCTACACAACTGAGACCTTAGAAACTATGACCACAAAATTAAGACCTTCTAAACTTTATAAACTATTAACCTTAACTGTCAAACTATAGAGTAGTATAAATGCTCACCTGGCCGTACTCACCCAATCAGCTGCTTCCTCTTGCCTGCGTCACTTTTTGAATCGTGACGTGGCTCTGGAACGCCGCCGCCAGATTGGTAAGCCTCTGAAAAAGGCCCGCGAAAGTGAGTTTAAATACTCACTGTACCGTCGCTCTCTCCGCTCACGACACCGGCCTCTGGCAAAAGCCCGCGAAAGTGAGTTTAAATACTCACTGTACCGTCGCTCTCTCCGCTCACGACACCGGCCTCTGGAAAAAGCCCGCGAAAGTGAGTTTAAATACTGTACCGTCACTCTCTCTGCTCCCGACACCGACCTCTGAAAAAAGCCCGCGAAAGTGAGTTTAAATACTCACTGTACCGTTGCTCTCTCCGCTCCCGTCACCGGCCTCTGGGGGGAAAAAAAGCCCGTGAAAGTGAGTTTAAATACTCACTGTACCGTCGCTCTCTCCGCCCCCGACACCGGCCTCGAAGGGCCAAATGGCCTACTCCTGCTCCTATTTCTTATGTTCTTATTCTCACACTCGCACACTATCCGCACGCTATCCACGCGCTCACATGCTTTCCTCGCAATATAGAATCATACAGCACAGGAGGCCATTCGGTCTATCATGCCTGTGCCGGCTCTTTGGTAGAGCTATTCAATTAATCTCTCTCCCCCTACTCTTCCCATAGCCCTGTAAATGTTTTCCTTTCATTTTTTCCCATGCTTGACTAATCTACTGGAATTTTTTGAGAATGTAACTGGTAGAATAGATAAGGGAGAACCAGTGGATGTGGTGTATTTGGACTTTCAGAAGCCTTTCGATAAGGTCCCGCATAAGAGATTAGCATGCAAAGTTGAAGCACACGGGATTGGGGGTAAGGTACTGTCTTGGATAGAGAACTGGTTGGCAGACAGGAAGCAAAGAGGTGGAATAAATGGGTCTTTTTCCGAGTGGCAGGCAGCGACTAGTGGGGTACCCCAGCTATTCACAATATATATAAATAATCTAGACGAGGAAACTAGATGTAATATCTCCCAAGTTTGCAGACGACACAAAGTTGGGTGGGCGTGTGTGCTGTGAGGAGGATGCAGAGAAACTCCAATATGATTTGGACAGGTTGGGTGATTGGGCAGATGCATGGCAAATGCAGTATAATGTGGATAAATGCGAGGTTATCCACTTCGGTGGCAGAAACAGGAAGGCAGATTATTATCTGAATGGCAATAGATTGGGAAAAGGGGAAGTGCAACGAGACCTGGGTGTCCTTGTGCACCAGTCGCTGAAGGTAAGCATGCAGGTGCAGCAGGCGGTTGAGAAGGCAAATAGTATGTTGGCCTTCATAGCGAGAGGATTCAAGTACAGGAGCAAGGATGTCTTGCTGCAGTTGTACAGGGCCTTGGTGAGACCACACCATGAGTATTGTGTGCAGTTTTGGTCACCTTATCTGAGGAAGGATGTTCTTGCCATGGAGAGAGTGCAGCGAAGATTCACCAGACTGATACCTGGGATGGCAGGAATGACGTATGAGGAGAGATTGGGTCGATTCAGCTTATATTTGCTGGAGTTTAGAAGAATGAGAGGGGATCTCATTGAAACTTATAAAATTCTAACAGGACTAGACAGACTAGATGCAAGAAGGATGTTCCCGATGGCGGGGGAGTCCAGAACCAAGGGTCACAGTCTAAGGATAAGGGGTAAGCCATTTAGGACTGAGATGAGGAGGAATTTCTTCACCCCGAGAGTGGTGAACCTGTGGAATTCTCTACCGCACAAGGTAGTTGAGGCCAATTCATTAAATATATTCAAGAAGGAGTTAGATATATTTCTTAAGGCTAAAGGGATCAAGGGATATGGGGAGAAAGCAGGGACAGGGTACTGAATTTGGATGATCAGCCATGATCTCATTAAATGGCAGAACAGGCTCGAGGGCTCCTATCTTCTATGTTTCTATGAGGGGGAAAGGAAGGACATCCAAAGCTGGAGTTCCCTGTATGACCAATGATATAGAGTCATAACGGCACAGAAGGAGGCCATTCGGCCCATTGAGTCCGTGCCGGCTCTCTGAAGAGCATAGAGTCATAAAATTGAGAGATTAAAATGAGACAGAAAAAGGAGGTTTATGACAATTGTTAGGTTAATAATACAGTAGAGAACCAAGCTGAATATAGAAAGGACAGAGGAGATCTAAAAAAGGTAATGAGGGGCAAAGGGAGAGTATGAGAATAGATTAGTGGCTAACATAAAAGGGAACCCAAAAGTCTTCTGTAAACACATAAATAGTAAAAGGGTAGTCAAAGGAAGGGTGGGGCAGATTAGGGACCAAAAAGGAGATTCTTGTGGAGGCAGAGGGCATGGCTAAGGTATTTTTCATCTGTCTTCACTGAAGAGAATGCTGCCAACATACCAGTGAAGGAGGAGGCAGTAGCGATATTAAACAGGATAAAAATAGATAGGAGATACTTAATAGGTTGACAGTTCTCAGAGTAGAAAAGTCATCCGGTCCAAATGGGATCCATCCTAGGTTACTGAGGGAAGTAAGGGTGGAAATTGCGGAGGCTCTGGCCACAATCTTCCAATCCTCTATGGATATGGGGGTGGTGCCAGGGGACTAGAGGACTGCAAATGTTACAACCTGTTTAAAAAAAAAAGAGGGATGAACCCAGCAACTACAGGCCAGTCAGCCTAATGTCGGAGGTGGGGAAACTCTTAGAGACAATAATCCGGCACAAAATTAATTGTCATTTGGAAAAGTATGGGCTAATAAATGAAAACCAGCACAAATTTGTTAAAGGAAATCATGTTTGACTAACTTGATTGAGTTCTTTGATGAAGTAACGGAGAGGGTTGATGAGGGTAGTGCAGTTGATGTTCTGTATATGGACTTTTCAAAAGGTGTTTGACAAAGTACCACATTAATGGACTTGTTAGCAAAATTAAAGCCCATGGGATTAAATGGACAGTGGCAGTATGGATAAAAAATTGGCTAAAGGATAGAAAACAGAGAGTAGTGGTGAACGGTTGCTTTTCAGACTGGAGTGAAGTACACAGTGAATTTGGGGTTGGTATTAGGACCACTCATCTTTTTGACATATATATATTTATGACCTAGACTTGGGTACACAGGGCATCATTTCAAAATTTGCAGATGATACAAAACTTGAAATGTAGTAAACAATGAGGAGGATAGTAACAGACTTCAGGAGGACATAGACTGGTGAAATGGGCAGACACGTGGCAGATGAAATTTAACGCAGAGAAGTGTGAAGTGATATATTTTGGTAGGAAGAATGAGGAGAGGCAATATGAACTAAATAGTACAATTTTAAACGGGGTGCTGTTAAAAAAGCATATGGGATCGTTGGCTTTATTAATAGGAATAGCGTACAAAAGCAAGGAAGTTATGCTAAACCTTTCTCAATCACTGGTTTGGCCCCAGCTGGAGTATTGTGTTCTATTCTGGGCACCACACTTTAGGAAGGATGTCAAGGCCTTAGAGAGGGTGCAGAAGAGATTTACTAGACTGGTACCAGGGACGAGGGACTTCAGTTATGTGGAGAAGCTGGGCTTGTTCTCCTTCGAGCAGAGAAGGTTAAGAGGAGATTTGACAGAGGTGTTCAAAAGCATGAATGGTGTTGATAGAGGAGAAGGGGAAACTGTTTCCAGTGGCAGATTTAAGGTGATTGGCAAAAGAACCAGAGAATTAGAATTAATGCAAATTAATTTTCCAGCTCACGAACCAGTCGGCCCCTCTCACTAACCAGTCGGTCCACCCCAGTAACAAGTCGGTCCATGAGTCTTCCACTTTTCTCTCTGATTTTCCAACCTCAATACAGTAAACTCTTTCTTATCCGGCACCTATGGGACTAGGATGGTGCCGGTTGATGAAAAATTCTGGATAACAGAGAGGTAGGTATACCTACCACGGTGCTGCTTTTCCACTCACCATCACCACTGACTAACTCGGCCACCGCGGGAGACTCGGACTCGGCAAAACGAGTGCTGGATGGATTCGGCAAGATTACCGGTTATTGAGGTGTTGTTTTGTATTGAGATATATCTATTTTGCCGGTTATTAAAGTATTCCGGATGATAAAGTGCAGTTTAAACAAGAGTTTACTGTAAATTACTTTTCTTCTTGATATTATTTCTGTGCGTCAGTTACATAGCTGCCCACCTGAAACACTCACACCGTCCCCTGTACAGACACTGACTGTAATTTGTGTTTTTGTTATACAGTAATGGCTTTGACCTCCCCTGCAGTCCATGTGAGGGGCAGAGCGGCTTTCAGTCAAGGATTAATCCCATTCCTAGGATTGTGGAATGCTGATAGCTCTGGAGAGAGAAAGGCACAGGGCACAGTGCAGAAAAGAGAGAAGGGGCATAGACAGTTACAATGGGGAAACACAGGGTGGAGAGAGAAAGTGAGAGAAACAGACATACACATACAGGGAGACACATACAGAGATAGACAGAAACACATGCACCCACACCCACAAAATTACACACATGCACACACACGCAGGCACATGCACACACTCCCATAGATACATGCGCACGCACACACCCACACCCATACCCACACTTATACATGCATTGTAAAACAAAAACCTTTACTCAGATTCTTCCATTAGAATGAGCAAGTTTTCTTACAAGTGATGAGTTTGAGAGCAGACTTCACGACGAGCCACTCGGTCTCTGGGCCAGAAACTTCCAAGGAATCTTTCAGGACAGAACTCTTCTTAGTGGTGTCTCAACTGGGGGTCAGTGGAGAGGAGGTCACAGCGCTCAGAAGAAGGACCATAACATCTGCAGACGTCCATAACTTCATCTTAAATTCACTGTCAATATGGAGGCCTTCAACATGAAGAGATAGAGAGTGAGACCGCGAGAGAGACCAAAAGAGAGAAAGAGGCAGAGAGAGAGACAGAGAAAGAGAGAGACAGACAGAGCTGGGGACAAGTAAGTAAACTATGTAACTGCAGTGCAAGCTGTCAGCTGTGGCTCAGTTGGTAGCACACTCGGCGCTGAGTCCACTCCAGGGACTTGATAGCATAAAGCTATGCTGACACTCCAGTGCAGTGCTGAGGGAGTGCTGCACTGTCAGAGGTGCCGTCTTTCGGATGAGACGTTAAACCGAGGCCCCGTCTGCCCTCTCAGGTGGATATAAAAGATCCCATGGCACTAATTCGAAGAAGAGTAGGGGAGTTATCCCTGGTGTCCTGGCCAATATTTATCCCTCAACCAACATAACAAAAACAGATTATCTGGTCATCATCACATTGCTGTTTGTAGGACCTTGCTGTGCGCAAATTGGCTGCCGCGTTTCCCACATTACAAGTGACTCCACTTCAAAAGTACTTCATTGGCTGTAAAGCGCTCTGAGACATCCGGTGGTCATGAAAGGTGCTATATAAATGCAAGTCTTTCTTTCAATGTCTAACAGCTATAATTTTCCTTTTAGCTTTCAGCACTCAAGCTGATCACTATGTGGTGTTCAGTCGCTCATGTATAACCTTGGCCCTCACCAATCTTCCAATAATATTTAAAATACTTATCCTTGTTTATAAATCCCTACATTTTTTAAAAATTAGTTTATGGGATGTGAGCGTCGCTGGCAAAGCCAGCATGTATTGCCCATCCCTAATTGCCCTTGAGAAGGAGGTGGTAAGCCACCTACTTGAACCGCTGCAGTCCGTGTGGTGAAGGTACTCCCACAGTGCTGTTAAGTAGGGAGTTCCAGGATTTTGACCCAGCGACGATGAAGGATCAGCGATATACTTCCAAGTCAGGATGGTGTGTGACTTGGAGGGGCACTTGGAGGTAGTGGTGTTCCCATGCGCCTGCAGCCCTTGTCCTTCTAGGTGAGAGAGGTCGTGGGTTTGGGAGGTGCTGCCGAAGAAGCCTTGGCGAGTTGCTGCAGTGCATCTTGTAGATGGTACACACTGTAGCCACGGTACGCCAGTGGTGGAGGGAGTGAATGCTGAAGGTGGTGGATGGGGTACCAATCAAGCGGGCTGCTTTGTCCTGGATGGTGTCGAGCTTCTTGAGTGTTGTTAGAGTTGCACTCATCCAGGCAAGTGGAGAGTATTGCATCACACTCCTGACTTTTGCCTTGTAGATGGCGTAAAGGCTTTGGAGAGTCAGAAGATGAGACACTCGCCGCAGAATACATAGCCTCTGACCTGCTCTTGTTGCCACAGTATTTATGTGGCTGGTCCAGTTAAGTTTCTGGTCAATGGTGACCCCCAGGATGTTGATGGTGGAGGATTCGGCGATGGTAATGCCATTGAATGTCATGGGGTGGTGGTTAGACTCTCACTTGTTGGAGATAGTCATTGCCTGACACTTCTGTGGCGCGAATGGTACCTGCCACTTATCAGCCCAAGCCTGAACGTCGTCCAGGTCTTGCTGCATGCGGGCATGGACTGCTTCATTATCTGAGGAGTTGTGAATGGCGCTGAACACTGTGCAGTCATCAGCGAACATCCCCATTTCTGACCTTATGTTGGAGGGAAGGTCATTGATGAAGCAGCTGAAGATGGTTGGGCCTAGGATACTGCCCTGAGGCAGTAATGTCCTGGGGCTGTGATGATTGACCTTCACCACAACCATCTTCCTTTGTGCTAGCTATGACTCTAGGCAGTGGAGAGTTTTCCCCCCGATTCCCATTGTCTTCAGTTTTACTAGGGCTCCTTGATGCCACACTCGGTCAAATGCTGCCTTGATGTCAAGGGCAGTCACTCTCATAAGAACATAAGACTTAGGAGCAGGAGTAGGCCATCTGGCCCCTCGAGCCTGCTCCGCCATTCAGTAAGATCATGGCTGATCTGATCTTGGCCTCAACTCCACTTCCCTGCCTGCTCCCCATAACCCTTGACTCCCTTACCATTCAAAAATCTGTCTATCTCCACCTTAAATATATTCAATGACCCAGCCTCCACAGCTCTCTGGGGAAGAGAATTCCAAAGATTCACAACCCTCTGAGAGAAGAAATTCCTCATTTACGTTTTAAATGGGTGCCCCCTTATTCTGAAATTATGCCCCCTAGTTCTAGATTCCCCCACAAGGGGAAGCATCCTCTCTGCATTTACCCTGTCAAGCCCCTTTACAATCTTATATGTTTCAATAAGATCCCCTCTCATTGCTCATTATTGCTGCAAATTGCTCCAGCCCAGGTCGCTGCTCACTGCCATCTCTAATCCCCGCCCCCCCTGCTCAGTGAATGACAGATCATTTCAGCCAATAGTCCGCTGCACTCTCCAATACTCTCCCCAAACCTCTCCCCTCTTTTACCAAATTCTTTAAGAACTGCCTCTTTGACCTCGCTAACTTTTTCCCAATCCTTGCTCGATGCCCAGTCTCCATCCCTTGTAAACTCACTGTGAAGGCAATTTGTAGTTTGGTATCAGTGTTTAGATCTAAGACTCTCTGCTCTGTCTTTAAGACTTGTCTTGCTCTGTGTTGGAGCCATTTGTAGCAGTGAGCAGGTCCTTTCTATACAAAGCTGCTCATTGCCCTGTTCTACATCCCAGCCTGAGAAAGCTCTGCTCAGAAAGAGTGAGAGAGAGTAAAAACAAAATCCCAGCTCTTTATTGCAAATACAAAAAGATTTTTTTCCAATAATTTTTTCTCTGAGAGGGTTTAAACTAATTTGGCAGGGGGAGGGGCATTAGGATGAAACATTGGAGAGGAGAAACAAGGTGCATAGAGGACTGGGAGAGACAGATAATACTAGAGTAAAGAATAGTTCAGAAATAGGAGGAATCAGATATGGGGCAAATGCAAGGCCATCTAAGATGGGTTTGGAGTGTATGTGCGTAAATGCACGGAGCGTGGTAAATAAGCTTGGTGAGCTGCAGGCGCACGTCGTCACATGGGACTATGATATAGTGGCAATAACAGAGATCTGGACTGAAAGAAGGGAAGGATTGGAAACTTTAATATTCCGAGCTACAAGGTATTCAAGAAAGATAGAGCAGGATTAAAAGGAGTGGGGGTGGCAGTATTGATCAAAGTAACTATTCTAGCACAGGAGAGGGATGATGTGGTTGAGTGTTCAAAGACAGAATCTATTTAGTTAGAATTAAGGAACAATAGAGGAGCTATTACGCTACTGGGTGTATACTATAGCCCACCAAATAATGGGAAGGAGCTAGAGGAGCAAATTTGTAGGCAAATTACAAAAAGATGCAGGAACTACAGAATAGTGATAAGGGGGGACTTCAATTATCCTAATATGGATTGGGATAGTAACAATGTAATGGGCAAAGAGTGGGAGGAATTCTTGAATACAAGAGAACATTCTTGATCAGTGTGTTTCCAGCCCAATGAGGAAGGAAGCAGTTTGGGGGAATGAACATAAGAACATAAGAAATAGGAGCAGGAGTAGGCCAATCGGCCCCTCGAGCCTGCTCCGCCATTCAATAAGATCATGGCTGATCTGATCCTAACCGCCAATCTACTATCTATCACAGAACCATCTCCTGCATCTAACAGAATTGCACACACGAAATAGGAGCAGAATCAGGCTACACAGTCCCTGGGCCCGCTCCACTACCCACAGGGCCATGACCGATCCGAACCTAGACTCATATCCAAATTCCTGCCCGCTCCCCGTAACCCTTAATGCCCTTTACTTCTAGGAAACTGTCTATTTCTGTTTTAAATTTAATTAATGTTGTAGCTTCTACAGCTTTTTGTGGCAGCATATTCCATGGACCTACCACCCTCTGAGTGAAGTAGTTCCTCCTCATCTCAGTTTTGAAAGAGCAGCCCCTTATTCTAAGACTATGTCCCCTAGTTCTCGTCTCACCCGTCATCGGGAACATCCTCCCCGCATCCACCCGATCCAACCCCTTCACAATCTTATATGTTTCAATAAGATCGCCTCTCATTCTTCTGAACTCCAATGAGTAGAGTCCCAATCTACCCAACCTCTCCTCATATGACCACCCCCTCATCCCCGGGATTAACCGAGTGAACCTTTTTTGCACTGCCTCGAAAGCAAGGATGTCTTTCCTTAAGTAAGGACACCAAAACTGTATGCAGTATTCCAGGTGCGGTCTCACCAATACCTTGTACAACTGAAGCAATACCTCCCTATTTTTATATTCTATCCCCCTAGCAATGAAAGCCAACATTCCATTTGCCTTCTTAATCACTTGCTGCACCTGCATACTAACCTTTTGAGTTTCGTGCACCAGGACCCCCAGATCCCTTTGCACTTCAGTACTCTCCAGTTTCTTGCCATTAAGATAATAAATTGCTCTAGGATTTTTCCTGCCAAAGTGCATCACCTCACACTTTCCAGTGTTGTATTCCATCTGCCAAATCTCTGCCCACTTACTTAGCCTGTCTATGTCCCCTTGCAGGTTTTTTATGTCCTCCTCACTCACTACTTTCCCTCCCATCTTTGTATCATCTGCAAATTTTGATATGTTACACTTGGTCCCTTGCTCCAAATCGTTAATATAGATTGTGAAGAGTTGGGGACCCAGCACTGACCCCTGTGGAACACCACTAGTTACTGATTGCCAGTCTGAGAATGAACCATTTATCCCAACTCTTTGCTTTCTGTTAGATAGCCAATCCTCTATCCATGCCAGAATATTACTCCATTCTTTCGCCAGCTGTTCATAATTCAGTTAGATTTAGCGTAGTTATGGAAAAGGACAAGGATAGACCAGGAATAAATGTTCTCAATTGGGGAAAAGCTAATTTTACTAAGCTGAGATGTGATTTAGCCGAAGTGGACTGGAGAGAGAAACTTGAAGGTAAATCAGTGGGAGGCATTCAAGGAGGAGATAGTGAGTTTTCAGAGCAAGTATGTTCCCTTAAAGAAAAAGGGTGGGACTAACAAATCTAGAGCTCCCTGGATGTCAAGGGGCATACAGGGAAGGATAAAGAAAAAAAGAGAAGCTTATGACAGATACCGAGGGCTCAATACTGCAGAAACCCCAGAGGAGTATAGAAAGTGCAGGGGTGAAATTAAAAGGGAAATTAGGAAAGCAAAGAGAGGGCATGAAAAAATATTGGCAAGTAAAATCAAGGAAAACTCAAAGATGTTTTATAAATACATTAAGAGCAAGAGGATAACTAAAGTTATCACTTGCCTGGGTGAGTGCAGCTCCAACAACACTCAAGAAGCTCGACACCATCCAGGACAAGCAACCCGCCTGATTGCGGAGCAGGCTCGAATGGCCTACTCCTGCTCCTATGTTTCTATTGGCACCCCATCTACCGCCTTAAACATTCACTCCCTCCACCACCGGCGTACCGTGGCTGCAGTGTGTACCATCTACAAGATGCACTGCAGCAACTCACCAAGGGTTCTTCGGCAGCACCTCCCAAACCCGCGACTTCTTCCACCTAGAAGGACAAGGGTAGCAGGCGCATGAGAACACCATCACCTCCATGTTCCCCTCCAAGTCAGACACCATCCTGACTTGGAAGTATATCGCCGATCCTTCATCGTCACTGGGTCAAAATCCTGGAACTCCCTACCTAACAGCACTGTGGGAGTGCCTTCACCACACAGACTGCAGCGGTTCAAGAAGATGGTTCACCACCTCCTTCTCAAGGGAAATTAGGGATGGGCAATAAATGCTGGCCTTGCCAACGACGCCCAGATCCCATAAACAAATTTAAAAAAAGTTGAAGTAGGGCCTATTAGGGACCATAAAGGTAACCTGTGTGTGGAGGCGGAAGACATGGGTATGGTTCTTAATGAATACTTTGCGTCTGTTTTCACAAAAGAGAGGGACGATGCAGAAATTGCAATCAAGGAGGAGGAGTATGAAATATTAGATGAAATAAGCATAGTGAAAGAGGAAGTATTAAGGGGTTTAGCATATTTGAAAGTGGATAAATCCCCAGGCCCGGATGAAATGTATCCCAGACTGTTAAGAGAGGAAATAGCAGAAGCTCTGACCATCATTTTCCAATCCTCTCTGGCTACAGGTGTGGTGCCGGAGGACTGGAGGACTGCTAATGTGGTACCGTTGTTTAAAAAGGGAGAAAGGGATAGACCGAGTAATTACAGACCAGTCAGCCTAACCTCGGTGGTGGGAAAATTATTGGAAAAGATTCTGAAGATAAAACTTCATGGATTAATCAGGAACAGTCAGCATGGAATTGTTAAGGGAAGGTCATATCTGATTAACTTGATTGAATTTTTTGAGGAGGTAACAAGGAGGGTCGATGAGGGTAGTGCGTTTGATGCAGCCGATGTGGATTTTAGCAAGGCTTTTGATAAGGTCCCGCATGGCAGACTGGTCACGAAAGTAAAAGCCCATGGGATCCAAGGCAAAGTGGCAAGTTGGATCCAAAATTGGCTCAGAGGCAGGAAACAAAGGGTAATGGTCGAAAGGTGTTTTTGTGACTGGAAGGCTGTTTCCAGTGGGGTTCCGCAGGGCTCAGTACTAGGTCCCTTGCTTTTTGTGGGATATATCAAGATTTGGACTTGAATGTCGGAAGTATGATTAAGAAACAAAAACAGAAAGTGCTGGAAATACTCAGCAGGTCAGGCAGCATCTGTGGAGAGAGAAACAGAGTTAACGTTTCAGGTCAATGACCCTTCGTCAGATTGTGGGTCGTCAACCTGAAACGTTAACTCTGTTTCTCTCCCCACAGATGCTGCCTGACCTGCTGAGTATTTCCAGCATTTTCTGTTTTTGTTTCAGATTTCCAGCATCTGCAGTATTTTGCTTTTGTGTAAGTATGATTAAGAAGTTTGCAGATGATACAAAAATTGTCCGTGTGGTTGACAATGAAGAAGAAAGCTGTAGACTGCAGGAAGATATCAATGGACTGGTCAGGTGGGCAGAACAGTGGCAAATGGAATTCAAGTCAGAGAAGTGTGAGGTAACGCATTTGGGGAGGGCTAACAAGGCAAGGGAATACACTATAAATGGTAGGACACCGAGAAGTGCAGAAGGATCAGAGGGACCTTGGAGTGCATGTCCACAGAAGGTAGCAGGACAGGTAGATAAGGTGGTTAAGAAGGCATACGGAATGTTTGCCTTTATTAGCCGAGGCATAGAATATAAGAGCAGGGAGGTTATGCTTGAACTGTATAAAACACTAGTTAGACCGCAGCCAGAATACTGCATGCAGTTCTGGTCACCACATTACAGGAAGGATGTGATTGCAGTAGAGAGGGTGCAGAGGAGATTTACGAGGATGTTGCCTGGGCTGAGGAATTTTAGCTATGAGGAAAGATTGGATAGGCTGGGGTTGTTTTCTTTGGAACAGAGGAAGCTGAGGGGAGACCTAATTGAGGTGTGTAAAATTATGAGGGGACCAGATAGAGTGGCTAGGAAGGACCTATTTCCCTTAGCAGAGGGGTCGATAACCAGGGGGCGTAGATTTAAAGTAATTGATTGGAGGTTTAGAGGGGATTTGAGGTTAATTTTTTTCACCCAGAGGGTGGTGGGGGTCTGGAACTCACTGCCTGAAAGGGTGGTAAAGGCAGAAACTCTCGTCACATTTAAAAAGTACTTGGATATGCACTTGAAGTGCCGTAACCTACAAGGATATGGACCAAGTGCTGGAAAGTGGGATTAGGCTGAATAGCTCTTTGTCGGCCGGCACAGACAAGATGGGCTGAATGGCCTCCTTCTGTGCTGTAAATTTCTATGATTCTGGTGGCGGGTCCCGTGGCGGCCGCCATTTTCCTCCCTCCCTTTGCGCTGCCAGTAACTGGTGCATGCCAGAAGGAAGATAACATATGAGAATACCAGCATCTTTTATCCTTTCAGCCCTGCCGCTGGCCAAGGTCTCAGCCATGCCCCTGCCAAGAATGGCCTGCACCGTCTCCTCCAAGGGGTGAGGTGAGGCTAGGAATGGGAGATGTGCCTTGTGATTGGTGCAGATTTTGGTTGGTGAGTGATTGGGGGTGGGGTTCGTGCATTCAGCAGTGTGTGAGGCCTGTGGTGCAGTTGGTCGGAGACGGCTTTTGAAGATGCATTCACTGACCTTGACCAGTGGTCTGAGGTCATGAAGCTTCTTTGGGCACTGGAGCCAGATGGTGGGGGGCAACACTGCTGGCAGTAACGGCCTCAGTGATGTAGTCCCACATCATTCTTTCTGAGGGCCTCTGGCCCCTGTGGCTAGAGGGCCTCTCTTGCAGTGTTGACCCCCTGCACAAAGCTGGAGTACTGTGTACGAGACCCTCGGTGCCCCTTCCCTGGCTTGCTGAGCCATTTGTGTTAGTGCTGAAGCAGTTTTCCCATTTTTTGAGGTTCGGAAGGAATTCAGCTTTAAGAGCTGAATAATCACATTTGGGACTTCTTAATGTTACATTTTCTTTGAAAGGTAGTAAGGGCTGAAAACTGCTTTTTTTCACTGTATTTTAATTTGTATTAATTCTGAGTGTTTTGCCCCTTTAATTCATAGCCCTTTTAAGTGCCCACAATTCCTTGCGAGCTCCACAGCCTCACTCCCAGATTTTGTCCGCAGCTCGAACGCCACTTCAGGACGGGAACTTTGCCTCAGAGATCTCCATTAACGCCACCAGGAGGTCGTTGCACGGAAGGTTAGCGCTGTGCCACCAATCTCCAGCCCCCCAGATGAATTTATTCTCCTTAGCGTTGTGGCCATTTTCAACAACCGTTAACTCCGGCAACTTTCAGGGCAAACACGAATTTCTAGGCCATAGAGATTAAAATGAAACAGAAAAAGGAGGCTTATGATAAATGTCAGGTTCATAATTCAGTGGAGAACCAAGCTGAATTCAAAAAGCACAGTGGAGAACTGAAAAAGGAAGTAAGCGGGGCAAAGTGAGAGTAGGAGAATAGATTAAGCATTTAAAAGAAAAGGGAACCCAAATGTCTTTTACAAACATATAAATCGTAAAAGAGTAGTCAAAGGAAGGGTGGGGCCAATTAGAGACCAAAAAGGAGATTTTATGGAGGCAAAGGGCATGGTTGAGGTATTAAATGAGTACTTTGCATCTGTCTTCACTAGAGAAGAGGATTCTATCAATGTAGCAGTAAAGGAGGAGGCAGTAGGATATTGGATAGGATAAAAATAAAGATGAGGTACTTAAAAGGTTGGCAGACACACACACACGCACACACACATGGACTCACACACAATCATACACTTGCGCACACATTCACACACAATCATGCAGACACTCATACACACGCACACACTTGTGAGCGCTTGCATGGACACGCCCTCACACAATCAGTCATGCACACTCACTCGCACTCATACATACGCACATACATATACACATACACAGAAATGCACACACACATACAGACACACACTCGCAAACACACATGATTTTCACAGTCATGCACACACACACTCACATGCACACTCACATACTCATACACAATTGCACGCAGTCACGCACACACACACATATATACACAAAGACACACACTCATGCACACCATATATACACACTCACAGACTCGCACACATAGACACACACTCGCATACATACAGACACACACAAAGCCGATAAATCCCCAGGGCCTGATAATCTGTATCCCAGAGTACTAAAAGAGGTAGCATAGAAATAGTGGATGCATTGGTTGTCATCTTCCAAAATTCTATAGATTATGGAACAGTTCCTGCAGATTGGAGAGTGGCAAATGTAACCCCACTATTTAAAAAAGTAGGGAGAGAGAAAACAGGGAACTACATCAGTAACAGGGAAAATGCTAGAGTATTATAAAGGATGTGATAACAGGACACTTAGAAAATATTAACGGGATTAGACAAAGTCAACATGGATTTATGAAAGGGAAATGGTGTTTGACAAACCTACTGGAGTTTTTTGAGGATGTAACTGGTAGAATAGATAAGGGAGAACCAGTGGCTGTGGTTTATTTGGATTTTCAGAAGGCCTTTTATAAAGTCCCACACAAGAGGTAAGTGTGCAAAATTAAAGCACATGGGATTGGGGGTAATATACTGGCATGGATTGAAAATTGGTTAACAGACAGGAAACAGAGAGTAGGAATAAATGGGTCTTTTTTGGGGTGGCAGGTGGTGACTAGTGGGGTACCGCAGGGATCAGTGCTTGGGCCCCAGCTATTCACAATATATATCAATGATTTGGATGAGGGAACCTAAAGTAATATTTCCAAGTTTGCTGGCGACACGAAACTAGGTGGGATTGTGAGTTGTGAGGAGGATGCAAAGAGGCTTCAAGGCGATTTAGACAAGTTGAGTGAGTGGGCAAATACATGGCAGATGCAGTATAACGTGGATAAATGTAAAATTATCCACTTCGGTAGGAAAAACAGAAAGGCAGAGTATTATTTAAATGGTGATAGATTGGGAAATGCTGATGTACAAAAGGACCTGGATGTCCTTGTACACCAGTCACTGAAAGCAAACATGCAGGTGCAGCAAGCAGTTAGGAAGGCAAATGGAATGTTGGCCTTCATTGCAAGAGGATTTGAATACAGGAGCAAGGATGTCATACAGGAGCAAGGATGTCTTACTACAGTTGTACAGGGCCTTGGTGAGACCACACCTGGAGTACTGTGTGCAGTTTTGGTCTCCTTAACTAAGAAAGGATATACTTGCCATAGAGGGAGTGCAGTGAAGGTTCACCAGACTGATTCCTGGGATGGCAGGACTGTCGTATGAGGAGAGATTGGGTTGACTAGGCCTGTATTCACTAGAGTTTAGAAGAATGAGAGAGGATCTCATTGAAACGTATAAAATTCTGACAGGGCTAGACAAACTGGATGCAGGGAGGATGTTTCCCCTGGCTGGGGGTTCTAGAATGAGGGATCACAGTCAGGATACGGGGTAGGACATTTAGGACTGAGATGAGGAGAAATTTCTTCACTCAGAGGGTGGTGAACCTGTGGAATTCTCTACCACAGAAGGTTGTGGAGGCCAAGTCACTGAATATATTTAAAAAGGAGATAGATGGATTTCTAGACACAAAAGGCATCAAGGGGTATGGCGAAAGAGCAGGAATATGATATTGAGATAGATGATCAGCCATGATCATATTGAATGGTGGAGCAGGCTTGAAGGGCCGAATGGCCTACTCCTGCTCCTATTTTTCAATGTTTCTATGTCCTCACCGTGCCGTAATCAGCTCGCACTTCCAGCAACTTACAAGGGGAAAAAATTTCAAGCTGAAGGGTGAGGGAAAATGTCTTAACTAACGGTGCACACTGCGAGATGCCACACTCCAGCAAAATATGGGCCCACCATCTCTACCACTGTACCCTCTATTACTAGCAATGAATTGCATTCTCCCTGCAGAACTTCACTGGCCAAAGTTTCCTCAGGCAGAGTACTTTCAATTTATCATTGCCCTCTACTTTTATTGCAAAGCTAATTTTAATCTAGCTCACTAATTTATTGTTAATTATATAGAACATTCTTAACTTCGTTCTGAAAGTTCAAGTGAAGTCAAGGTTAGTTCTCATCTACTAATTTAGTTACTGCTGGATTTTTGAGGCATGATGTATGACTTCTAAAACCATGATTACTGCTCGCTATGAACATATAAAACATTAAGTCAGCAAAAGTACAAATACTGAGCTTTATTGTGCTTTTTATCTACAGGTGCTGGCACAAAGTAATCAAGTGAGAAAAGAGGCAGAAAATTCAGGTCCACTCACTGAACTGGAATACTGGAAATGCATGTCTGCTAAATTCAATTCCATCATAGAGCAGCTTCGAGGACAACAATGCAAGGCAGTGATCAATGTGTTAAAAGCAAGTCACTCAAAAATGTTAAAGGTAAAGTTAAAGCAGGGACAGGGTACTGGACTTGGATGATCAGCCATGATCGTATTGAATGGTGGAGCAGGCTCGATGGGCCGAATGGCCTACTCCTGCTCCTAGATTCTATGTTTCTATGTTTCTATGTTATCAAGAAAAACAGTTTGAGGATGCTTATTATCACAACATTGCATTTTTGTAAGTTTTTTAACAACATTTTAGAATAATAATTTGCTTAGAATTTTTGATATGGGAAGAGAACAGCTTAATGATTGTTATAAAATAAGGGTCTGCATAGATACCTTCAGGTTCAGTGGCATCAGTCACTCCTATATGTGGATCCCACATCCCTTGCGTTCAGAGTTAACTCACTTTATTGATATAACAACATAAACCGGAGGATGTAACAATGCGTACTCCTTTGACATATGAACTGGATGAACATTCTGGTGAGACCAGGTCAATGACATCAAGAAGGTGGTATACTTTGCAGTACAATAGCAACAATTTCAGACTTTTAAAAAACTTCTCCTATAACACTTCCTATTACAACATTAATAAACAAAAATATGCTACGCTTTTTCAAATGGTGGACGGAATATTCTCTTTTTGTCTTATTTCCACATGCCCCCCAACCAGGAACCCTGAGGTTGGCTCGAAATTGGACCTCATTAACATTATTTGTGCAAGCTGTTGCGCCTCCACAAGGAGGTTGCGCATTTTACTAAGGTTAATATCGGGCCACTTGTCTCACTGGAAGCGGCCCGAAGGTAAGTCTCTGAAAGGGGGTTAGAGCAGCAATGGTGGGGGTCTTGGTGCGATCGTGAGGACTGCGGAGTCGAGGGAGCGTTCCTGCTCCTCCCAGCTCAAGGGGGGCGATTTTACCACTGGAGGCGAGATGGAGGCGGGTTTCGGTTTGGGTTGGTTTGAAACCCGCCTCCACTGATAATTTTCAAAAAATTGAGATTTTCCCCTGATTGGCCACTTGATTTCAGAGGTGTGGGATGCCCTTGGTCAATTATTGTTTTGGGACTGAAATCCGCCTCTGCTGACATCACTTTTCCAGTCTGATTTTATGGCTTCTTGCTCCCTTGGCTTACTCCACAGGATTTCTGCCTATGCTACGCCACCTGCAACATATTCTGAGAAACCACTATGTCCAATTCCAAGGCAAGGGCCTCCCCGAGGTTCTCGGATGAGGCGCTGCAAATGTTGTTTGAGGGGGTGACAGCTAGCAGGGAGGTGCTCTTCCACTTATCTGGGAGGAAGAGGCCTCCCAAAGAAGGCTGTCTGGGTACAGCTGGCAAGGGATATAACCTCCAGATCTGTGTGCAGATTGGGAGAATGTTTCTGTGTATTGATGAAATGCCATCTCTGTTGGAAAGCATTAAAATGATTTGATGCCAAAATGTTGGCGTTATGGTATCTGTTCTTTCGCCTTAGGCAGCTCCACATTGCGATGTCAGGTTGGTGGCCTGAGTGAAGGGAGACCAGAGAGTCATGTCCATTGTCAATGATGTCTTAGGATGGAGCCAAGGACATGTGCCACCTATGCAAATCTGGCCATGATAAGTTCATCCCGGGCAGCCAAGTGCTCGCGTGCTGCCACTACTGCTGGTCGATACACCGGCGCTCTGACCTCCTCCAGATCCTCCTCCTCCTCAGCCTCCTCCTCCTCCTCTTCCTCATCCTCAGCTGAGGATGGCTGGAACTGAGCCACTTGCTCCTCAGGAAGCTACAAGCAAGGACGCTGTGCGATGTTGTGCAGTGCACAGCAGACCACGACCATTCAGGAGACCCTGTATGGTGCATACCGCAGAGCTCCACCTGATCGGTCAAGGCAACGGATGTGCATCTTCAACAACCCAATGGTTTGCTCGATGATGGACATGGTCGAAGTGTGGCTGGCGTTGTAGCGCTCTTCTGCCTCGTTAGCTGGCCTCCTGATCGGCGTCATTAGCCACTTCTTCAGGGGGTAGCTGGGTGATTGTTTCTGTTTATTGATGAAATGCCATCCCTGTGTGAATGTATTAAAATTAGGTGATGGCCAACTGTTGGC
The DNA here is from genome assembly GCA_030390025.1 of Squalus acanthias. Taxonomy (NCBI): domain Eukaryota; kingdom Metazoa; phylum Chordata; class Chondrichthyes; order Squaliformes; family Squalidae; genus Squalus; species Squalus acanthias. Next base: position 266,406,811 of record CM059425.1, read on the forward strand.
ATGATGTTATTTCGGCTTAGGCAGCTCCACATTGCGGGCTCCGCGACACTTACGTGGTCAGGTTGGTGGTCAGAGTGAAAGGAGGCCAGAGAGTCATGTCCATTGTCTATCATGTGTTAAGAAGGAGCGAAGCACATGTGCCACAATGGGCAACCTATGCAAATCTGGCCAGGATGAGTGCATCCCTTGCATCACGGGCAGCCATGTGCTCGCATGCTGCCGCTGCTGCTGGTAGATACGCCGCCACTCAGTCCTCCTCCTCCTCCTCCTCCTCCTCATCTGAGGAGGCTATGAACTGAGCCACTTGCTCATCAGGAAGCTGCAAGCCACGACGCTGTGCCATGTTGTGCAGTGCACAGCAGACCACGACCATTCTGGAGACCCTGGCTGCTGAATACTGCAGACCTGATCTGTCAAGGCATCGGAATCGCAACTTCAGCAAGTTAATGGTTTGCTTGATGATGGGCTTGGTCGAAATAAGAACATAAGAACATAAGAAATAGGAGCAGGAGTAGGCCATTCGGCCCATGGAGCCTGCTCCACCATTCAATGAGATCATGGCTGATCTTCTGCCTCAACTCCATTCAGCGGCCCCATCGCCATATCCCTTGATGCCCTTACTAGTCAGAAATCTATCGACTTCTGTTTTGAATATACCCAATGACTGAGATTCCACAGCCCTCTGGGGTAGAGAATTCCAAAGATTCAACACCCTCTGTGTGAAGAAATTTCTTCTCATCTCAGTCCTGAATGGCCTACCCTTTATCTTGAGGCTGTGGCCCCTGGTTCTAGACTCCCCAGCTAAGGGAAACATTCTACCAGCATCCATCCTATCAAGCCCTGTAATAATTTTGTATGCTTCAATGAGATCCCCTCTCATTCTTCTGAATTCAAGAGAATACAGGCCTAGTTTACTCAATCTCTTCTCATACGACAGTCCCGCCATCCCAGGAATCAATCTTGTGAACCTTTGTTGCACTCCCTCTGTGGCAAGTATATCCTTCCTTAGGTAAGGAGACCAAAATTGAACACAGTACTCCAGGTGTGGTCTCACCAAGGCCCTATATAATTGGAGTAAGACTTCTTTACTCCTGTACTCAAATCCTCTTGCAATGAAGGCCAGCATACCATTTGCCTTCCTAATGGCTTGCTGCACCTGCACATTCACTTTCAGTGATTCATGTACAAGGACACCCAGGACCCTTTGAGCATCTGCATTCCCCAATCTTTCACCATTTAGGAAATACTCTGCCTTTCTTTTTTTTACCAAAGTGGATAACTTCACATTTATCCACATTATATTCCATCTGCCATGTTCTCGCCGACTCACTGAGCCTGTCGAGATCCCCTTGAAGCCTCTTCACCTCCTCTTTGCAACTGACACTGCCACCTAGCTTTGTATCATCAGCAAATTTGGAAATGTTACATTTAGTCCCCTCATCCAAATCATTGATATAGATTGTGAATAGCTGGGGCCCTCATTCCCCATTATAAATTCTCCCATCTCTGATTGTAAAGGACCTACATTTACCTTCGCCTGTCTTTTACTTTTCACATACCTATAGAAGCTTTTACAATCCGTTTTTATATTTTTCGCTAGTTTGTGCTCATATTCCATTTTCCCTTTCTTTATCAATTTCTTAGTCCTGTGGCTGGCGTTGTAGCGCTCCTCAGCTTCGTTAGCTGGCCTCCTGATAGGCATCATTAGCCACTTCTTCAGGTGGTAGCCCTTGTCACCAAGGAGCCATCCGTTAAGTTGGTTTGGCGGATTAAAGAGCAGAGGAACACTAGAGTGCCGCAGGATGAACGAGTCATGGCAACTACCACAGAACTTGGCGCAAACATGCAAAATTCCTTCTTGTGGTTGCACACCAGCTGTACGTTGAGGGAGTGGAAGCCCTTGCGGTTGACAAAGATAGCTGGGTATTGATGGGGTGCCCCAAGGGCCACATGTGTGCAGTCTACGACGCCCTGCACCATTGGCAAGCCTGCCATATTTGCAAAGCCAACTGAAAGCGCGGTTACACTTGCTTGATCCCTTGAGAAGTGGATGTAATTGTGCGCCTTTGTGAAAAGGGCATCGGTAACTTGCGTGATGCAACTGTGGGTGGCCAACTGGGAGATACTGCTGATGTCTGCTGATGATCCCTGGAAGGAGCCTGAGGCAAAAAAGTTGAGTGCGGTGGTGACTTTGACAGCTACTGGTAAGGGGTGTCCACCCGCTCCTCTTGTCTCCAGGTGTTGGTGCAGCAGTGCGCAGATGTCTCCGACAACCTCTCGCGAAAGTCTCAGCCTCCTTTGGCACTGCTGCTCAGTCATGTTGAGGTAGCTCATCCTCTGTCTGTAAACCCTGAGAGGGTGGTATCTCCTGTGGCGACGTGCTTCCATGCGCTGGCGCCATCTACCCTGTGCAGCATCAGGTGGGTGAGCAGGAGGTTGGGGCTCCTGCTGCTGTTGCTGCTGAGCTGCCTGGTTCTGCTGCTGCCGTGGCTGCTCCTCATCCGAATCTGAGGTCCACAATGAAAGGAAATAAATGTTTCCCATGCTGCTGGCAGATACCTCCGTTGGGTAAGCGCTCAGTTCAAGCGGTGAGAGGGTCTTCCAAGGAGGTCCCACAGTTGAGAGATAGAAGCTGCAGCACCTCCGACTTCTGTAGGCCTGCTAAATGTGCTGAAAGACCTGTGGAACAAAAGTTCTGCCACCTGCAACTGCTCCCTGATGAAAGCTCGGTTTTAATGGTGGAGCTGCAGCTATGAGGAGGTCACCCACTTGTCAACCCGCCAGGATTAGCTGGCGTTGTTTAGGAGGGTCGTGCAACATGCATAAAATGCGGCAAAATAACAAAGGCCTGTCAAAATAGGATTATAGAGGCCCTTAACGATTATTTAACGGTCTTAACTACCTCTCCCGACTGATGGAGGCGGGACCGAATAGCACCCATCAAACCCGCCTCCGGCAAAATTGGTGGAAGCGGAAACAGGTTCAAGGCGGGTTCCGAACCCACCCTCACATTTTGCGATTTTGCAAACTGTCCCGCCTCCAAACCCACCTCCTGAGGGCTGCGAAAATCGCCCCCCTAGAGACATAACGGCACGGAAGGAGGCCATTCGGCCCATCGAGTCCGTGCCGGCTCTCTGTCGAGCAATCCAGTCAGTCCCATTCCGTCGCTTTATCCCCGTAGCCCTGCAAGTTTATTTCCCTCAAGTGCCCATCCAGTCTCCCCATGAAAACATTGGGTGTCTCCACTTCCACCACTTCCGTCGGCAGCAAATTCCAGGTCATCACCACTCGCTGCGTAAAAAGTTATTCCTCACATCCCCCCTGTATCTCTTGCCCAAAACCTTAAATCTGTGTCCCCTAGTCCTTGTACCATCCACTAGTGAGAATAGCCTTTCCCCATCTAGCCTATCCAAACCCGTCATAATCTTGTACACCTCTATCAAATCACCCCTCAACCTCCTTTGCTCTAATGAAAACAAATCCAGCTTCTCCAACCTGTCGTTGTAGCTAAGATCCCCCATCCCCGGAACCATTCTGGTAAATCTCCTCTGCACCCTCTCAAGGGCCTTCAGATCCTTCCTAAAGTGTGGTGACCAGAACTGGACGCAATACTCCAGTTATATATAGCAAAAAAAAGCAGTGGCCCCAACACTGACCCTTGGGGAACACCACTGTCTATCATCCTCCAGTCTGAAAAACAGCCATTTACCACAACTCGCTGTTTTCTGTCCTTATCCAAGCTGCCACTGACCCATCTATTCCATGAGCCTCAATTTTGTTAACCAGCCTTCTATGTGGTACTGTGTCAAACGCCTTCCAAAAATCCATGTAGACAACATCCATTGCATTCCCTTCATCAATCCTCTCTGTTACTTCGTCAAAAAATTCAATTAGATCAGTCAAACACGATCTGCCTTTTACAAATCCATGTTGGTTCTCCTTAATTAGCTTAAATCTCTCCAAATGACCGTTAATTTTTTCCTTGATTATTGTTTCTAAAACTTTACCCACAACTGATGTTAAACTGGCTGGCCTGTAGTTACTAGGATTGTCCTTACACCCTTTCTTGAACAACTTACACCCTTTCTTGAACACATTCTCCCAACCCCTCATGATTTTGAACACCTCTATCAAATCTCCTCTCAATCTTCTCTGCTCTAAGCTGAACAACCCCAGCTTCTCCAGTCTATCCACGTAACTGAAGTCCCTCATCCCTGAAATCATTCTCGTAAATCTTTTCTACACCCTTGCTAAGGCCTTCACATCCTTCCTAAAGTGCGGTGCCCAGAATTGGACACAATACTCCAATTGAGGCCGAACCAGTGTTTTACACAGGTTCATCATAATTTCTCCGCTTTTGTACCTCTATCCATGAAGCCCAGGATCCCGTAAGCTTTTTTAACTGCTTTCTCAACCTGTCCTGCCACCTTCAACGTTTTGTGCACATATAACATATCTCTTTGTTCATGCACCCACTTTAGGATTGTACCCTTTAGTTTATATTTGCTCTTCTCATTCGTTCTACCAAAATGTATCACTTCGCACTTTTCAGCGTTAAATTTCATCTGCCACGTGTCCGCCCATTCCACCAGCCTGTCTATGTTCTCTTGAATTCTATCACTATCCTCCTCACTGTTCACTATACTTCCAAATTTTGTGTCATCTGCAAATTTTGAAATTGTGCCCTCTACACCCACATCCAAGTCATTAATATATATCAAGAAAAGCATTGGTCCTAGAACCAACCCCTGGGGAACACCACTGTATACATTCCTCCAGTCCGATAAATAACCGTTTACCACTACTCTCTGTTTCCTGTCACTTAGCCAATTTTGTATCCATGCTGCCACTGTCCCTTTTATTCCATGGGCTTCAACTGCTGGCAAGCCTATTATGTGGCACTTTGTTGAATGCCTTTTGGAAATCCATGTACACCACGTCAACCGCATTGCCCTCATTAACCCTCTCTGTTCCCGCTTGAAGAAACTCAATCAAGTGGGTTAAACACGATTTGCCGTTAACAAATCCATGCTGGCTTTCCTTACTTAATTCACACTTGTCCAAGTGACTGTTAATTTTGTCTCTGATTATTGCTTCTCAAAGCTTCCCCACTACCGAGGTTAAACTGACTGGCCTGTCGTTGCTGAGTTTATCTTTACACCCTTTTTTGAACAAGGGTGTAACAGTTGCAATTCTCCAGTCCTCTGTCACCACCCCCGTTCCTAAGGAGGATTGGAAGATTATGGCCAGTACCACCGCAATTTCTTCCTTCACTTCCCTCAGCGTCCTAGGATGCATCCCATCCGGTCCTGGTGACTTATCTACTTTAAGTACAACCAGCCTTTCTAGTACCTCCTCCTTATCAATTTTTATCCCGTCCAGTATCTCCTCTATCTCCTCCTTCATACGAACATACGAATTAGGAGCAGGAGTAGGCCACTCGGCCCCTCGGCCCTTCGAGCCTGCTCTGCCATTCAATAAGATCATGGCTGATCTGATTACTCCACATTCCCACCTACCCCCGATAAACTTTCACCCCCTTGCTTATCAAGAATCTGTCTACCTCTGCCTTAAAAATATTCAAAGACTCTGCTTCTACCGTTCTCTGAGGAAGAGAGTTCCAAAGACTCACGACCCTCTGATAAAAAATTTCTCCTCATCTCTGTCTTAAATCGGCGACCCCTTATTTTTAAACAGTGACCCCTAGTTATAGATTCTCTCACAAGAGGAAACATCCTCTCCACATCCACCCTGTCAAGACCACTCAGGATCTTATATGTTTCAATCTTACCAATCACCTCTTACTCTTCTAAACTCCAGTGGATATAAGCCTAGCCTTTCCTCATAAGACAACCTGCCCATTCCAGGTATTAGTCTAGTAAACCTTCTCTGAACTGTTTCCAACACATTTACATCCTTCCTAAAATAAGGAGACCAATACTGTACACAGTACTCCAGATGTGGTCTCACCAATGCCCTGTATAACTGAAGCATAACCTCCCTACTTTTGTATTCAATTCCCCTTGCAATAAACAATAACATTCTATTAGCTTTCCTAATTACTTGCTGTACCTGCATACTAACCTTTTGCGATTCATGCACTAGGACACCCAGATCCCTCTGCTTCTCAGAGCTCTGCAATCTCTCACCATTTAGATAATATGCTTCTTTTTTATTCTTCCTGCTAAAATGGACAATTTCACATTTACCCACATTATACTCCACTTGCCAGATCTTTGCCCACTCACTTAACTTATCTATATCCCTTTGTAGCCTCCTTATGTCCTCTTCACAATTTACTTTCCTACCTATCTTTGTGTCATCAGCAAATTTAGCAACCATACCCATACCTTCGGTCCCTTCATCCAAGTCATTTATATAAATTGTAAAAAGTTGAAGCCCCAGCACTGATCCCTGTGGCACACCACTCATTACATCTTGCCAATCAGAAAATGACCCATTTATGCCTACTCTCTGTTTCCTGTTAGCTAGCCAATCTTCTATCCATGCCAATACGTTACCCCCTACACCATGAGCTTTTATTTTCCGCAATAACCTTTGATGTGGCACCTTTTCAGATGCGTTCTGGAAATCTAAGTACAGTACATCCAACAGTTCCTCTTTATCCACAGCACATGTTACTTCCTCAAAGAACTCCAATAAATTGGTTAAACATGATTTCCCTTTCACAAAACTGTGTTGACTCTGTCTGATTACCTTGAACTTTTCTAAATGCCCTGCTATAACATCTTTAATAATAGCTTCTAACATCTTCCCGATGACAGATGTTAAGCTAACTGGCCTGTAGTTTTCTGCTTTCTGTCTCCCTCCCTTTTTGAATAAAGGAGTTACATTCGCTATTTTCCAATCTAATGGAACCTTCCCCGAATCTAGGGAATTTTGGAAAATTAAAACCAACGCATCAACTATCTCATGAGCCACTTCTTTTAAGACCCTAGGATGAAGTCCATCAGGACCCGGGAACTTGTCAGCCCGCAGCGCCAACAATTTGCTCAGTACCACTTCCCTGGTGATTGTAATTTTCTTCAGTTCCTTCCTCCCTTCCATTTCCTGATTTACAGCTATTTCTGGGATGTTACTTGTATCCTCTATAGTGAAGACCGATACAAAATACCTGTTCAATTCAACTGCCATCTCATTATTTTCCATTATTAATTCCCGAGACTCACTTTTCTTTTTTAAATATCTATAGAAACTCTTACTATCTGTTTTTATATTTCTAGCTAGCTTTCTCTCATACTCTAATTTTTCTCTCCTTATTAACCTTTTAGTCATTCTTTGCTGTTTTTTATATTCTGTCCAATCTTCTGACCTGCCACCCATCTTTGTGCAATTATATGCTTTTTCTTTAAGTTTGATACTACCTTTAACTGTTTTAGTTAACCATGGATGGTGGGTCCTCCCCTTGGAATTTTTCATTCTCGTTGGAATGTACATATTCTGTGTATTGTGAAATATCCCCTTAAATGTCTGCCACTGCAACTCTATTGACCTATCTCTTAACCTAATTTGCCAGTTCACTTTAGCTAGCTCTGCTTTCATGCCCTCATAATTGCCCTTATTTAAGTTTAAAATACTAGTCTTGGACCCACTCTTCTCTCCCTCAAACTGAATGTAAAATTCAATCATATTATGATTGCTGCTAACTAGGGGCGCCTTCACTATGAGGTCATTAATGAATCCTATCTCGTTGCACAATACCAGATCTAGTATAGCCTGCTCTCTGGTTGGCTCCAGAACGTGCTGTTCTAAGAAACTATCCCGAAAACATTCTATGAACTCCTCATCTAGGCTACCTTTGCCCATCTGATTTTTCCAGTCTATATGTAGATTAAAATCCCCCATGATTATTGCCGTACCTTTCTGACAAGCTCCCATTATTTCTTCCTTTATACTCCATCCTACCGTGTGGTTACTGTTAGGGGGCCTGTACACCACTCCCACAAGTGACTTCTTGCCTTTATCATTTCTCATCTCTACCCAAACCGCTTCTACATCCTGGTTTCCTGAACTTAAGTCATCCCTCTCTATTGTGCTCATACCATGCGAGAAGCATCAGGAACAAGGTAGATGAATTAGCTGTGGAAATAGAGGTTAATAATTATGATCTAATTGGGATTACGGAAACATGGTTGCAGGGTGAGCAGGGCTGGGAGCTTAACATACAGGGGTATTCAGTATTTAGGAAGGATCGACAAAAAAGAAAGGGAGGAGGGGTAGCATTGCTGGTAAAAGAAGGGATAAATGCAATTGAAAGGAAGGATATTAACTCAGTTAATACAGAATCTATATGGGTGGAGCTAAGAAATAGCGAGGGGCGAAAAACATTAATAGGAGTGGTATATAGGCCTCCAAATAGTAAAATAGAGGTTGGGGAGGGCATCACGAGGGAAATTAGAGAAGCGTGCAATAAGAGCACAGCTGTCATCATAGGTGACTTTAACTTACATATAGATTGGAATAGCCTAATCAGTAAAAATAATGAGGAGGAGGAATTCCTTGAGTGTTTAAGGGATGGTTATCTGGATCAATATGTCGAGGAACCAACTCGGGAACAGGCTATATTGGACTGGGTACTGTGCAATGAGAAGGGACTAATTAGTAATCTTGTTGTACGGGGACCCTTGGGTCAGAGCGATCATAACATGATCGATTTCTCACTCGAAATGGAGAGCGAAGAAATTGACTCAGATACTAAGGTCCTGAATTTAAACAAGGGGAATTATGATGCCATTAGACGGGAACTGAGTAGGTCTGATTGGACAACGTTCCTGGGAGGACTGGAGGTAGATAAACAATGGCAAGCATTTAAAGATAGAATGACAAAATTGCAAAAATTGTTTATACCAATCTGGCATAAAAGGAAATCTAAAAAGGTGACTCAACCGTGGATAACAGGGGAAATTAGAGACAGCATAAAATCCAAAGATAGGGCGTATAAAATAGCCAAAAAAAGCGCCAGAGCGGAAGATTGGGAACAGTTTAAGATAGAGCAAAGGAGGACAAAGGGCTTAATCAAGAGGGGCAAAATAGCTTACGAAAGCAAGCTGGCGGAAAATATAAAAACTAACTCCAAAAGCTTTTATAAGTATATCAAGAGGAAAAGACTGGTGAAAACCAAAGTTGGCCCATTGCAGTCAGATACGGGGGAATATATAACGGGAAATAAAGAAATGGCAGACCAACTAAATGCATACTTTGGGTCAGTCTTTACGAAGGAAGACACAAAAAACCTCCCTGGGATATCGGGAAAAATAGGGACATTTGCAAAGGAGGAACTGACGCGAGTCAATATCTCTAAGGATATGGTGTTAAGGAAGCTAAAGGGATTGAAGGCGGACAAATCCCCAGGGCCTGATAACATGCATCCTAGGGTGCTGAAGGAGGTGGCCCTAGAGATAGCGGATGCACTAAGTATGATTTTTCAGAATTCATTAGACTCGGGAACAGTGCCCATGGATTGGAGGGTAGCTAACGTTACCCCACTATTCAAAAAGGGGAGTAGGGAAAAAGCAGGTAATTACAGACCTGTAAGCCTTACATCAGTTGTGGGCAAAATGCTGGAGTCCATCATTAAGGATGAAATAGCGGAGCACTTAGCAAATGGGGACAGGATAGGACAGAGTCAACATGGATTTACAAAGGGTAAATCGTGCTTGACTAATCTATTGGAATTTTTTAAGGGAGTAACTGGTAAAATAGATGGGGGAGAGCCAGTAGATGTGGTGTACCTGGACTTCCAAAAGGCCTTCGATAAGGTCCCACATAAAAGATTAGCAGGGAAAATTGAAGCTCATGGGATAAAGGGGAAAGTATTGACGTGGATAGAGAACTGGCTGTCAGATAGAAAACAGAGAGTTGGAATAAACGGCTCATTTTCTGAATGGCAGGCAGTAACAAGTGGGGTACCACAGGGATCTGTCCTGGGTCCCCAGCTGTTCACAATTTACATTAATGACCTGGATCAGGGAGTCGGATGCAGCATTTCCAAATTTGCAGACGACACTAAACTAGGAGGGGGGGTGGGCTCAGAGGAGGAGACCAGGAAGCTCCAGAGCGATTTGGACAGACTGGGTGATTGGGCGGATAAATGGCAGATGCACTATAATGTGGACAAGTGCGAAGTTATCCACCTTGGGTGCAGGAACGGGAGGGCAAATTATTATTTAAATGGCAATAAATTGGGAGAGGGGGAAGTACAGAGAGACCTGGGTGTTCTTGTACACCAGTCACTGAAGGCGAGCATGCAGGTGCAACAGGCGATCAAGAAGGCAAACGGTATGCTGGCCTTCATAGCAAAAGGATTGGAATACAGGAACAGGGATACCTTGCTGCAGCTGTACAGGGCACTGGTGAGACCACACCTCGAGTACTGTGTACAGTTTTGGTCGCCTCATCTGAGGAAAGATGTTCTTGCCATGGAGGGGGTGCAGCGGCGATTCACCAGGCTGATACCAGGAATGGCGGGATTGACCTATGAGGAGAGACTATGTAGTTTAGGGATGTACACACTGGAGTTTAGAAGATTGAGAGGGGACCTCATAGAAGTGTATAAAATTCTGACAGGTCTAGACAGACTAGATGCAGAAGGGATGTTTCCCTTGGCGGGTGAGAACAGAACTAGAGGACATAATTTAAGGATAAGGGCTAAACCATTTAGGACAGAAATGAGGGGGAATTTCTTCACTCAGAGGGTGGTGAACCTGTGGAACTCATTGCCACAGAGGGCAGTGTACGCCAGCTCATTAAATATATTTAAGAGGGAATTAGATATATTTCTACAGGCAAAAGGGGTTAAGGGTTACGGAGAGAAGGCGGGGACGGGATACTGAATTGGAGGATCAGCCATGATCTCATTAAATGGCGGAGCAGGCTCGAAGGGCCGGATGGCCTACTCCTGCTCCTATCTTCTATGTATCTATGTACCATAATTAATTAACAGAGCCACCCCTCCACCTTTTCCTAGCTTCCTGTCCTTCCTAAATGTCATGTACCCTTCAATATTCAGGTCCCAATCTATGTCATCCTGCAGCTATGTTTCTGTAATGGCTATCAGATCGTACTTATGTATTTCTATTTGCGCTATCAGTTCATCTGTTTTGTTTCAAATGTTACGTGCATTCAGATGCAGAGCCTTTAGTTTTGTCCTTTTATTATTTTTGTAATGTCTAGCCTTAACTGTTGATTTACTCTTAGATTTGTACTCTCTATCCCTTCCTGTCACAGTCTGTTTATCATTTCCCATGTTAATATCTTTCTCTCTTGCCTTGTCTCTACTCTTTGATTTACCACATCTTCCCAAATTTGATCCCTTGCCCCCACTATTTAGTTTAAAGCCCTCTCTACCGCCCTAGTTATACGACTCGCCAGAACACTGGTCCCAGCACGGTTCAGGTGAAGACCGTCCCAACGATACAGATCCCACTTTCCCCAGTATTGGTGCCAGTGCCCTAGGAATCGAAACCCATTTCTCCCACACCAGTCTTTGAGCCATGCATTCATCGCTCTAATTTTATTTACCCTATGCCAATTTGCTTGTGGCTCAGGTAATAATGTCTATGGCAGCATCTTCTTCCTTGGTGAAGACAGATGCAAAGTACTCATTTAGCACCTCAGCCATACCCTCTGCCTCCATGCGTAGTCAGGGCTTTTTAGGAACAGGTATGGCTTTCTTCATGGCATACCACTGTATGCTATTATCATGGAGGAGGCACTTCAGCACAGGAGAGAAAGGTGCAGCCCACTAGATGTTATTCCACCAGCCCCCTCTGGAATATACAGGCACAACAGGCCATATGAGGACCTCTCAGAGGAGGTCTGCAAAAATAATAGTGCATTTCACCAAATATTACCTCAGAAACACCTCAAGCCAGGCTTATCTACTTGCATTGCTCTTTCATTGGCTACGAAGGTGACTACAACCCTCAACTTCTATGGCACAAGGTCATTTCAGGTAGCCACAGGGGATCTCTGTAATATCATCCAGGGAGCAGTATGGGCATACATTCATCATGTCACTGACACCCATACAAGAGAGTAACTCAATTCATAACCTTTGGACATACAGCAAGGCAGCAGAAAGATAGCGCCAAACAGTTTTATGGGATTTCTGGCTTCCCAAGGTCCAAGGTGATATTGATGGCACCCACATGGCATTGAGGGCGCCAAAGGAACACCCACTCGGCTGCGTGATCAGGATGGGCATCCTCTCCCTCAATGTTCCCTTGCATTTACTAGGCTGGTCAGTGATAGGGCCATCCAATGCTAATTTTCTCCCTTCAAGTATTTATCCAATTCTCTATTGAAAGTTAATATTCACTCAGCATCCACATCTCTTTCAGGCGGTGCATTTCACATCATAACAAATCACTGCGTATAAAAAAAATTCTCATCTTATCTCCAGTTCTTTTGGACATTCCCTTAATTCTATGTTCTTTGGTTACTGACACTTCTGCCACTGAAACAGATTTTCCTTATTTACTCTATGATTTGGAACACCTCTATTAATCTCCCCCTAACCTTCTCTGCTCTCAGGAGAACAACCCCAACTTTTGTAGTCTCTCCATGTAATTGAAGTTCTGCATCACTGGTACCATTCTAGGAAATCTCCTCTACAACCTCTCTAAGGTCTTGATAGCCTTCCCAAAGTATGATGCCCAAAATTGGACACAATGGGGGTAATTTAAACTTTCAAATAAGTATGGGTTTGGGTCGGGTGGGAAGTTAAATTGTAAAAAATCTCAAACTCAAACCCAATCCGCCCCTATCCCGCCCGCTTCCCATTTTAATGGAAGTGGGACGAGGGTTGGGCAACCAACCCACTCCCAGGAGGCGGATCTCTTATTTAAAAATTTTACTGAGGCTGCGTGCCTAAGGTTTTGGGCTGAATCTTTACAGGGGCGAGCTGCATAGGCGGTGGTGGGGCGGGGGGGGGTGCGGGTGGAGTTTCTGTCGGGAAACCCAGAAATTCGTGTTTCCCCGCATGCTGTGGAGTTTTGACTGATTGACAGGCTTAGCTTCCAATCAGGCAGGGAGCACTACGGTGCAGGCCGCAGTCACAGAATCACAGAATCCCCACAGTGCAGATAGAGGCCATTTCGGCCCATCGAGCCTGCACCGACACATATCCCACCCTATCCCCGCAACCCCACATATCCAATCTCCCCAACACTAAGGGTCAATTTATCATAGCCAAATCAACCTAACCCGCACATCTTTGGACTGTGGGAGGAAACCGGAGCACCCGGAGGAAACCCACGCAGACACGGGGAGAATGTGCAAACTCCACACAGACAGTCACCCGGGGCCGGATTCGCAGGTAACTTGCCTGCTGCAGCTAGTGAGAGTGTGGGGGGGGGGGGGGACATCCGATCCCCGACCCCGGTGGGCGGGTTGCCCCAGAGGTGGGTCCGATCCTGGGAGTGGGGGTCTGATCTCCTGGGGGTTCTGATCCATGACCCCGGGGAGGGGAGTGGTCTGATGGGCGGGAGCTTGAGGGGCCGGGGTATATCACTTACTTTCTTCCTGAAGCTGTCCTCGCCCCCCTTCAGTTGTCGGGTTCCCCGGGGCCTGGGAAAGCCAGCCGGACATGTTAAATCAGAGGCTGCCAGCCTCATTAAAATACTTAATACTGAAGACCCAACCCGCCCACTTCAGGATTTAACGGAGGCAGGACAAAGGGGCAGGCAGCCAACCCGCTCCCAGGAGGCGGGTTGGCTGCCTGCCCCTTGTCCTGCCTCCGTTAAATCCTGAAGTGGGCGGGTTGGGGTCTTCAGGATGCACTACAGCAACTTGCCAAGGCTTCTTTGGCAGCACCTCAGAAACCCACAACCTCCACCACCTAGAAGGACGAGGGCAGCAGGTGCATGAGAACACCATCGCCTCAGCGTTCCTCTCCATTCTGACTTGGACATATATCACCGTTCCTGGGTTAAAATCCTGGAGCTCCCTACCTGACAGCATTGTAGGCGTACCTTCAGCACATGGATTGCAGCTGTTCAAGAAGGCCCACCACCAACAAGGGTCAGGTGCAACTAGGGATGGGCAATAAATGTTAGTTTGTCAGTGCTGCTCATATCCTAAAAATGAATGAAAATAAAGATGGATAAATATTTTTTTAAAATTAAAAACTTTTTTTTGAAAAGTTTCTTAAAAATTTAAATTTTTATTAAACTGGACAAATTTCACTTTGCACGAAATTAACATTAGTTTTCCAGGCCCTTAACATTTGTTTAGCATTAATAACGCTATCAAAACCCCAGTTACACCTAATCCCTTTGGAGCTATCTTTTAGTGGGGAATTTAACAACGTATTTACTGCGGAACAGCTGAAGTTTTCGTCAATTTGGCTGATTACACAGATTTCCAGCTCTGTGGTGGGGCGCGGGGGAGGGCACAGTGCAGCTTGTTTCAGAGCTGTCATTGACAGACCGCAACTTCAGGATTTCTGCGTCAAATCCCGAAGTTGTCATCAGTATCAAAGGTGGAATGACGGCGAACACTGCCAGTTCGCTGTCATCACGACCGCAAATTCTGGCCAGTGATCTTTTATGGCCCAAAAATTCGGTCGTTCTCGGGTGAGTACGGACTGTGTACTCACCCGTATTCATTCCCAAAGTGCCGGTTTCCTGCATGCACATGCACCGGTATGGCGAAGGGGGCGGTTCCTAGGTGAACCGCGTGCGCACTAGAGGCTGCGCGCACGCAGCACACTTAGGTTTTTTTTCAGGTTTCAACGCGATTGAAGATTCTACGCTAGTAAAAAGGAGGCGTAAGACCCCTTTTGAACAAGGTAAGTAGTTAATTAAGTATAATTTTAAAAAATTTTCAACAGGTTTATCTTTTTTAGAGACTTTAAAGAAAGGTAAGTTTATTTTTATAACTTTTAAAAAGTATTTTAATTTTTTCAAAAATTTAAATTTTTGTTTAAAGTGGTTAATTTATTTAACTATAGTTATTTTATTAATGTGATGGTTTTTAAAAAAAAATTATTTGAGGTTTAGCTGTTCTTTTGGGGCCGATTTCAATTCACAGATTTGACAAGTCTCCTGTCAAATCTATGAATGAAAGATGGTCTGCTGCCATTGGCTCTCCATGGCCCACGTGATCCCAGGGGTCGCATCGCACTAACTGCGCCCCTGGAACACGCAAGCACTGCGCGCCGGCACTAGGGAGAGGCCCGGGACCCGAAGTTCCTGTGGGCCCGAAACACAACGGCAGGCGCGGTGGGTAAGAGCGCACGCGATCCTTACCCCCGCGGCAAGCCGGCCACCTGAATTTCCAGGCCTATGTTTTTATGCAAAGGCAGTTGGGGCCTCAATTTGATGTCTCATCTGTAAAATGGCACCTCCAAAACTGCAGTCATCTCTCAGTACTGCACTGATTTGTCAGCCTAGATTATGTGCTCAAGTCATTTGAGTGTGGCATAAACCTTGGCCATCTGACTCAGAGGTGAAAGGGCAATCTGGAGTGTGACTTCAAACTAAACTCTGAAAGGACAGAGGGCACAGGGTCAGACTGGGGAGAGGAAAATTTAGGGCTGATATCAGGAAAACCTTTACACAGAGAATGACATGTGGAACATGTGGCAGTGGAGATGGAAACCCCTGGGATTAATTGGTTGACGGTTGGGTGTTGTAATGGAGAATCTGCAGACTCTTTCTGGAGGGATGAGCTGGATGCTGAAAAGAATGAAAGAGAGATGCACAGTCAGGAAATGATGATTAGCTGACCAGGTTTAGCTTTTATAAGCCTGTACATTGTAGCCTCAATTTTAGTTCATAAAATCATAGAATAGTACAGCACAGAAGGAGGCCATTCAGCCCATTGAATCTGTGCCAACTCTTTCGAAGAGCAATCCAGTTAGTCCCACTCCCCCGCTCTTTGCCCATATCCCTGCAATTTTTTCTCCTTCAAGTATTTATCCAATTCCCCTTTGAAGGCTACTAATGAATCTGTATCCACAACCCCATCAGGTAGTGCATTCCAAATCCTAATCACTCTTTGCATAAAAAAGTTTTTCCTCATGTCACCTCTGGTTATTTTGTCAATCACCTTAAATCTGTGCCCTCTGGTTATCGACCCTTCAGCCATTGGAAAGAGTTTCTCTTTATTTACTCTATCTAAATCCTTCATGATTTTAAACACCTCTATCAAATCTCCTCTTAGCCTTCTCTGGTCCAAGGAAAACAACCCCAGCTTCTCTAGTCTATCCACGTAACTGGATTACCTCATCCCTGGAAACATTCTGGTAAATCTCTTCCGTACCCTACCTAAAGCATTCACGTTCTTCCTAAAGTGTGGTGCCCAGAATTTGACACAATACTCCAGCTGGGGTGGAACTAGTGTTTTATATCGCTTCAGCATAATTTCCTGGCTTTTGAACTCTGGCTGCGATTTTGCTGGCGCTCAGAGGGCAGGTTTGGAGGCGGGTCGGAAGTTAAAATCAAAATGATTGATGGCTGGTTGCGAACCCGCCGCCATCCCGCCTCCACACAACTTTGCAAAGTGTCGGGTCTGCGAGTCCCGATCAGACCCGACACCAAACGGCGGGAGAGGCACTTAAGGCAGTTAACAGCTTGTTATCTGCCTAGATAATCCCTTTTCTACTGGCTCTTCCCATTTTACTACATTTTCAGCCTTTATGCCTGTCTTGCGACAAACACGCCAGCTGATTGTGCTGGGTTCAGCAAGTAGCTGAATAGTAGACAGATGCTCCTGTGGACGTGCAACATGACTGACTTTCAGATGCCAGAACTTTGTGCTTTGAGGTTTTGGAACACATTTTGCTGGTCTATTGAGCTTGTGAGTATTTAAGATGAGATCCATATGCACTGTGACCTCCTTGGAATATCCTCTGGCCACATTGACTGAGCGCTTATAACATCTCTTCCTCAACTGAGATATATACCAGCGGGATGGGAACCATTTATACCTTCTCATCCTGGTCCTCAGAATCGGAGGAAGAGCAGCCACGGCAGCAGCAGAACCAGGCACAACAGCCACATCAACAACAGGAGCGCCAACCTTCTCCTCAGCCACCTGATGATGCACAGGGCAGAGGGTGTCAGCACAGGGCTGCACCTCACCGCAGGCGATACCCCCAACACAGGGTTTATAGGCCGAGGATGAGCTTCATTAACATGAGTGAAAAGCACTGCCAAAGGAGGCTGAGACTTTCGCGAGAGGTAGTCGCTGACATCTGCACAATGCTGCACCAACACCTGGTGGCCAGAGGAGCGGGTGGCCACTCCTTACCAGTGGCTGTTAAAGTCACCACCGCACTCAACTTCTTTGCTTCAGGGTTCTTCCAGGGATCATCAACAGACATCAGCGGCATCTCCCAGTTGGTCGCACACACTTGCATCACGCAGGTTACCGATGCCCTCTTTGCAAAGTCGCACAATTACATCCACTTCTCCACGGATGAAGCAAGTGTAACTGCGCGTGCAGTTGACTTTACAAATATGGCAGGCTTCCCAAGGGTGCAGGGTGTCATAGACTGCATACTTGTGGCTATTAGGGCACCCCATCACAGCACAGCTGTATTTGTGAACCGCAAGGGCTTTCACTTCTTTAACATCCAGCTGGTGTGTAACCACAGGAAGAACATTATGCATGTTTGTGCCAAGTTCCCTGGCAGTTGCCACGACTCGTTCATCCTGCGGCAGTCTACTGTGCCTCAGCTATTCAATCCGCCAACCCAACTTTACAGATGGCTACTTGAAGACAAGGGCTATCCCCTGAAGACGTGGCTAATGACACCGATGAGGAGGCCATCAAACGAAGCTGAGGAGCTGTACAATGTGAGCCACATTTCCACCAGAAGCATCATAGAGCAAACCATCGGCTTGCTCAAAATGCGATTCAGATGCCTGGACAGATCTGGTGGAGCCCTACAGCACGCACCAGCCAGGGTCTCCAGAATCATCATGGTCTGCTGTGCCCTGCACAACATCGCACAGCAGCGTGGCTTAGCGTTGCCTGAGGAACAAGTGGCCCAGCGCACAGCCGCCTCGGAAGAGAAGGAGGAGGCGGCAGATGAGGGACGCCTTGCGGGGGCGGATGTGCCAATTCCACCAGCACGCGACCACATTGCTGGCCATGAGGCAAGTGATGCACTCACCCATGCCAGATTTGCGTAATTTTACGCATCAACCACATGTAGCTGACACATTGAAATGAATGTCTGGCCGACCTTCTTAACACACCATACAGCATCTGTATAATAAACTGTGGTTTCCTATCACTCTCACCACCATCATTACAGATGAAAGGCACCCTGACCCCTCACTGTGCAACTTCCATTTCTGAGCACACATAGGCCAACTCTTTGAACCTTTGCCATCGCTTTTCTTTAATACATTTATAATCACGATGACAAACGTTACTTTGTATCCGATGAAAACACCCAAGTGACTACCCTTGTGACTATTTGTGTGTTAACTTTCTCTTACGCGTGCTTCTACGTGGTGCTTCCCCTGTGGCTTCAGCAGATGTAGAGGCACCTTGCTCACTTCTATACTGCACCTGCTTAGACACCTTTGGCTGTTGTCCTTTGGGTTTGGGAGCCTGGGCAGGCTCCACAACAGTCTGCTGCCCCTGCGGCTGTGCAGGGGCTGAGACGGCCATCTCAGTTGGGTGAGGAATCTGGGGCTCTGACCGAGGGCTCCACAGTGGCATGGTAGTGTGAGCGCTTAGAGAGGAGCCCACACTTCCTTGTTGTCGACCACCAACATCCCTCTCATGGGTCACCCGCACTTCACTGCTAGCAAGTGGCTGGACAGCACCTTGCTGCACATCAGTGGGGCCATGAGGGCCTGTTTCTGTACTGACAGTCCTCATAACGGGGACGTCCATGCACCTCTGGTTCCTCTCCTCAATAGATGCTCATCTATCCTCCATAGCAGACCATCTATTTAGAAGAGTCACCATGCTCATTTGAGTCTGGCGATTTATGTCCTCCATGGA